>JAOUZG010017540.1:2990233-3001767 GCA_026289955.1 Argiope argentata
CGTAACTGAAGCTGGTTTTACCTGGAAAAGTAATAGCCAAAATATTTCATTAGATTCGCATCTTGATGCATATCCTGTTAAATACAGGAGGCGAATCAGCATTTCTGTATTTTACACCATTTTGATAATCACAAAATCCTGTATTATTGAAGGAAATCTGGTCAAAAGACTTAAAAGGTTTTCCTGAATTTCTAGAAAACAAAGGCTAATGGTTGATCGCCAAAAAACTCGCCAAGGATCACACGATAGATTCAGTAAAAATGATGAATACTTCATGATGAAAATGAGTATTCAATAACTATTGTTCGGCGATGCCATTAAATGCCTTCTCTGGGATAATACCTTTATTAAAGCATATGAGAGAAAGTTTTGAGGAGACCACTACCATCGGCTATATAGCAACATTTCCAAAAGGTAAAAATTTTCCCAATGACATTAAGAATCTTGCGAGTTTGTGAACCACTGCGACCGTAACTGAAGCTGGTTCTTACCTGTAAAGATAATTGCCAAAATATTTGATTAGATTCGCATCTAGACGCAAAATTCTGTTAATCAGCATTTCAGTATTTTACGCCATTTTGTTATTCACAAAAGCCAGTATTATTTAAGAAAATCTGGTCAAAAGACATAAAAGGTTCTCCTGAATTTCTAGAGAACAAAGGCTAATGGTTAATCGTCAAAAAACTCGCTAAGGATCACGTGATATATTCAGTGAAAATGATGAATAGTTCATGATGAAAATGAGTTTTTAATAATTATTGTTCGCCAATCCCATGCATTACATTCTCTGTGATTATCTACTTTTATAAGAGCGTTTGGGGACCTCTGGCTACATAGAGACATTTCAACAAAGTAGAATGTTTTCCAATGGCATTAAGAATCGTACAAGTTTGTGAATCACTACGACCGTAATTGAAGCAGGTTTTGCTTGGAAAGATAATTGCCAAAATATTTGATTAGATTAGCATCTTGATGCATATCCTGTTGAGGAAAAACGATGCAGCTGTCAGTTGGGGAGAGATTTACAGCTTGATCCACATCATGCAACAGGGAAAAACCTCGTCCAAACCAAGTTTCCTTTTGAAAAAGTTCAAAAGAAAAAGGTGCAAAGTCTACAAGCAACTGACTAACTCCATGCCTGCAGGTGTGTGGAATTTAAAAAAAAAATTATTATTGCAATTCTCGAAAGAAACCTTTAACTTCTCGAAGTACTAATCATGTCCGAGCCTCAACCATTCCGGAACTTATCGCATAAAGAGAAGGATCACAAACAAGCGGCAAAGAAATGAAAAAAAAAGAAGAAGAAAGAAAGAAAGAAGTGAACGAAGGCACATTAACCGGGCGCCTGAAAGAAACAGGATTCAGGTTCCTTTTCAGGTCACACATCGACAGGAAGCATCTTGGAAACAATGATTCTCAGATGGATACATTTTGAAAAGGTAAATAGCCCGCAATCAGAACCGGTTCTCTCTTCTTAAATGGATGCCCACCTTCTTCGGAGAGACCTATTTTTGGAAAAAGGATCAAGACTTCTTTTTTTTCTCTCTCTTTCTTTCTTTTCTGCCTTTGTTGCTGCTGATGCTCAAAGGGGTATCTTTCGTGTATCTGTCTCCTTTTACTGTTCGAATGCAGAGATTTCCCGTTGAGGATGGATTGATTCCCCGAAGGCAAGCCTTGCTGAAGACATTGGATTGTGAGAATTATTCAAGGAAATTAAATGAAATTTTGTGCTGTGTAGCAGTGGCAACAGAAGAAATGGCCAATAGCTAGTAATCAATTAAAGAGCAAAGCATTTACAATTGAATATTTTTAGAATATCGTTCAAAAGGCGACGAGAAATTCAAGTTCTTTTAAGAATCTGCAAGTGCAGTTTGATTAAAAATGGGATAAACTGTACAATAGTATAAGTCTTTTTTTCTAAAGTCAGATACATTTAATAATTATGTATATTTAATGTCTTTCCTTTATTTTTCGAAGGCAGAGATTTCCTATTGAAGATGGATTGATTACTTGAAAGCATGCCTTGAAACCATATTGAATTGTCACGGTTTTTAGACAATTGTGACAATTTCTAGAAATTTGCAACTATCGTTTGATCAGGATTGCAATTTTTACTCTGCACAGTGTAATTATATAGATCCATTTCTTAGTAAGATCCCAGAATACAATTAAGAAATATGTATTTGTAATGTATTTCTTTTATCTTTCGAATTTAGAGGTTTTCCATTAAAGATGAAATGATTCTTTGAAGGCATGCCTTGCCAAAGAATATTATCACAATTTTTAGACAATGTGACAATTTTTAGAAATCTGTAAAAATTACTTGATTAAAATTGTAATTTTTTTCTCTACACAGTGTAGTAAAATTTCTTTTTAAAATCCCAGAATATACTTAAGCATTGTGTGTATTTAATGTATTTCTTTTATTTTTGGAAGGCAGAGATTTCCCATTGAAGGTGGATTGATTCCTCGAAGGCATGCCTTGCCAAAGACATTAAATTGTCACACTTTTTGGATAATTGTGACAACTTTTAGAAATCTGCAGTTATCGCTTGATCAAAATTGCAATTTTACTCTGCATAATGCAATGATATATATCTATTGGTAGAATTCCAGAATACGCTTAAAAATTAGGAATTTTTAATGTATTTCTTTCATATTTCAAGGCAGAGATTTCTTATTGATGATTGATTGATTCTTTGAAGACATGCCTTGCAAAGACATTGAATTGCCACAATTTTTAGACATCTGTATTTAATACTTCATTAAAATTGTCCTTTTTTTCTCTGCACAGTATAACATTTCTTATTAAATTTCCAGAATACATTTAGGAATTGTGTGTATTTAATGCATTTCTTTTATTTTTGGAAGACAGGATTCCCCATTGATGATGGATTGATTCCTTGAAAGCATATTTGGAAAAAGTAATGAATTGTCATACTTTTTAGATAATTGTGACAATTTTTAGAAATCTGCAGTTATCTCTTGATCAAAATTGCAACTTTTACTCTGCACAGTGTAATGATATATTAATATTCGTAGAATTGCAGAACAAGCTTAAAAATTATAAATTTTTAATTTATACCTTTTTATCTTTTGAAGGCAAAGATTCCCCATTGAAGATGGATTGATTCCTTGAAGGCATGCCTTGTGAAAAACATTAAATTGTCACAATTTTTAGACAATTGTGACAATTTTTAGAAATATGCACTTATCACTTATTCATAATTGTAATTTTTACTCTGCACGGTTTAATGATATAAATCTATTTGTAGGATTCCAGAATAAGCTTAAGAATGAAGTATTTTTTATGTATTTCTTTTATTTTTCGAAGGCACAGATTTTTTATTGAAGAGGGATTGATTTCTTGAAGGTTCGTTTTGCCAGAAACATTGGAAATTTTCAAAAAAAAAATTAATTAAATGGAATCTCGCCCTATGTCACATAGGTGTTGAAGCTAGAAAAAATGAATTTCAACTAATAGAAATTTAAGAGTAATAGCATTTACAGTTGAAATTTTTCAGAACTTTGTCCAAAAGGTCTCTATGAAGCTAGATTCTTTTAGAAATCTGCAATTATTGCTCGATTAAAATTACAATTCTCTATTTAAGTAACATTCCAGAATATTCTTAAAAATTCTTGTATTTTATTACATTATTTATTTTTCGAAGGCAGAGATATCCCTATGAAGATAGTTTGATTTCCGGAAGGCAATTTTTCCCAGACATTAGATTGTGAAAAACATTCAAGGAAATCAAATAAAATTTCATGTTATGTCACGTAGAAAATGAAGTTGGAGGGAAAAAAATAAATGGGAATTTGTTTTGCATCACGAATTGATGAAATATGCGAGAATGAATTTTAATTAATAATAATCAAATAACTTCGATTAGCACAGACAATATTGTTAAGATATAACCAATATTTTAATGAATTCAGAACATGGAAAGTATCTTGTGCTGATGAGTAAAAATATTTTTAATTTAACCGTTTTTTTTGTTTATATTTTTCCTATATAATAATCATAATTCAATGAATGTAAAGCTCTGTAAACGTTTGGATCTGCAAATTCAAGTCTTGGTTACTTCTTGGACAATAGAAGAAAGGGATTTTAAAATTTTAATTTTATTGTTAACTAATTAAAAACTAATCAAAATAATAAGTATTTTCCCATAACATCTTCATAAAAAAATAGTTTTTTAATTACTTTAAAATGTAATTTTTAAATTTTGACAACTTTATGTCTCTATAATTTTTTCTTAATTGCAATAAATTTTTTTAAAAAAAATACTTGCTCACTATTTAAAACAATACTCTAATTATTTCAATGAAATTTGAACCGATGTTATTATTTCACAGAATATTTCAATAATGTAATTCAGATAATATTCAAGTTTTAAATAAGCATTTGCCTGGGTTTGAACATATAATTCAAAGTAAAATTCTCGTTTTTTTAAAAAAAAAATAAGATAATGCTTGTAGATTGGATATATTATAAAAATTCCTATAAAAACTTTTATTCTCTTATCGTTACTATCAAGCCCGGTAAAAGTAAGACAAGTTTGATTTATTGCTTTAAATCAGATTGATTTTATTATTTTAAATCAGAGTTTTGAATTTCCTCAAGTTTTTTAATACAAAAAATCTGCTTTAATATTTTTTTTCAAGTCAGCCCAACATGAAGAAATATCAAAAATCTGTACTTATTGCATTTCGGTTTAAATAAAGGAAAATTATAAATATAGCAGTAATACAATAAAAAGTTAACAGAGACATTTTTTTCAATTTCTTCTGTTAATTGTTCACACTCTCCCTATATACGAGTATATTTATATACCTTGTTCAAATTTTCAATCGTTAATAAAATACTTTTTATTCATACACTCAAGTTCTAGTAATTTTTTTAAAAACTTGTAGTAGATGGTATTTGATGTAAATTAAAAAAATATTAATTAATTAATTAGGTTAATTTTTAATAACTAATTAAATGCTTACTTTCCAGCCAAAAATCAACAATTTTTGATTAGTGAATAATTTAACACTACCGGCGAATGAATAAGACTAATTTTATTTTTCCCCACTAAAGAGGTTAGGCTTAACATGTTTTCGACCTATTATTTCAAACGATTCTGTTTATTTTCTTAGTGTTTGACGCGTTTAAAATCAAACAGAGTGAATCAATTGATTTTTCGGATTCATTTTGAAGTACTTTAGAATTAAATGAAACAGAATAAAAGAAATTAAAAATTTCTAATTGTATCACGTTAGCCCAACTGGCGTAGAAAATTCATGCATTTACATTGTCCCAATTGGCAATGAAAATGTACGCATGCGTTGTGTGTTCTGATTTATTTTCACGTGGAATTGATTTTGTTTTGACCAAACATAATTTTTTAATAAATTGTTTATATTAAATATAATTATTCAATAAAAAGTAACTAAAATAAAAAAATTCTAAGTTTATCTAAGTAGGAATTGACTAATTTTTTTATATATATATATATATTACTTTTTTAGTAAGATTTCAGCATCATTTTAGTATTATTATGTTCAGAATACATTCTTTTTACTGTTTGAAGAGATTTTTCACTAAAAGCAAAATTATTCTGTGAGGACAAGTTTGTCTTAGATATTGAATTGTGATATTTTTTTTTGAAAAAAAAAATTAAATAAAATTACATGCAAAAGAATTTTTAATTGTTAACTATTTAAAAAAATTAAAAGCATAATTATGCTTTTAAATCTCTTCGGCATGTCGAAAAAACATTTCCCAAACAAAGTTTTGGGGGAAAACGTAAAATTTACAATGTGCTAAACTGCAAAATTTAACGACAGAAATACAATAGTATAGGTTTGTTTTTTTAGAAAAATATAAGAACCATTTTAAAAACTATTACATTTATAATGTTACTTTATTGTTAGAAATATAATTCACGAAAAGTATGGATCATTTCTCCGAAGATAAGTCTTATAGTAGATATCTGATCTCCAGAATTCTTCCAGAATCTTCGAAAAGTGTGGGAAAATGTCAGAAAAATATTATCAAATAAAAAAAATTAAAGAAAAATAAAGAAACTGGATAAAAATGACTATTTAACGACTCACAAAAACATATGAAATTAAACAGTTGGGAAGTTGTGTGCGTGGGGTGGGGGTGGGAATAAACTGTAATGCGCGAGGAGACGAATTTCTCGCAGTTATTCAAGGACGCGCATCTTGCTTCGGAGGCCTTGAAAGTTTTTTTTTCTTAATAAAATGAAAAGAAAATTATATTCACACTACAAGAAACGTTAATTAAATGAAAGCACCGTTAAATAAAATACAAAAGATTGATTCGGGCTTAAATATCACATTTAATGTTCATCATTTAAAAATACTTAAAATATGAAATTTTGAACATAATTTAAAAACATTATTGTCCTTGAAAAATTGAGAAAAAAATTCAATATGTAAATTAAAATCATTTATTGTTAAAAAATATATTATTAAATTCGATATTAAAAAGCAAAAACGCTTATTGGGATTTTGAGGTCCTGGAATCCGTTTTCTAGGATTAAAACAAAGAAGGGGGGGGGGGGGTACATTCTCGAAACATTAGTAGTCAGCTTTCAAATGATATCTGTAAAACTGGATTTTTCCTAATAAACACTCGAATTTTCGGGATACAATACAATATGCAAATTAATTTTGTGATACAAAAATAGAATATGTAAATTAAAATTATTTATTATTAAAAATATATTATTAAATTCAATATTAAAAAGCGAAAATGCTAATTGGGATTCTGAGGTCCTGGATTCCGTTTTCTAGGATTAAAACAAAGAAGGGGGGGGGTACATTCCCGAAACATTAGTGGCCAACTTTCAAATGACCTTGAACAAAACTGTAAAACTGGAGTTTCCCTGATGGACATTCGAATTTTTGTTATCCAATACAATATGCAAATTAATTTTGTGATACAAAAATATAATATGTAAATTAAAATTATTTATTGCTAAAAAATATATTACTAAATTCTATATTAAAAAGCAAAAACGCTTATTGGGATTCTGAGGTCCTGGATTCCGTTTTCTAGGATCAAAACAAAGAAGTGTGTGTGTGTGGGGGGGGTACATTCCCGAAACGTTAGTGGTCAACTTTCAAATAACCTTGAAAAAAACTATAAAACTGGCGTTTTCCTGATGAACATTCGAATTTTTGTGATACAATACAGTATGCAAATTAAAATGATTTATTGTTAAAAAATATATTATTAAATTCGATATTAAAAAACGAAGCACTGATTCTGAGGACCTGGAATCAGTTTTCTAGGATTAAAACAAAGAGGGGGGTTTACATTCCATTCGAATGAACATTCGATTTTTTTTAATTCATTTTTAAAGACTTCGAACTTTGGAAGTCTAGTGTACATCATCAAAAAATGGGGGGGGGGAACCTCCCTATTTTGACAGAATTTTACAATATTTTAAAAATGCAATGTATGACATAAAATACAAGCAGAAAATTGTTGATAATAGTAGCATCAAAAAACAGTGATAATAAATATTCATGCGATAAGTATGCATATTAATATAATAAAAATTTCTTTAAATAATAATATCATGAAACTTTAACCCTTCCAAGAATGATGGGACATTTAAAAACAATTAAAGCATTGAGAATTTTATTAAATTCGTACTGAAAGGGTTATAGATTCGAAACAATTTTGTTAATAAACAACATACTTCGTAAAATCGTAGATTTCAAACCCCTAGTGTTAACAAAGAAAAAATTTAAATAGGGTCAATGCTAATAGTATGTTGTTGTTTTTACTATTGGCATTTGCCATGGACAAGTCTCTGACGGTCGTCAGCAATTTTAAGCCGTTGAACGTCTCTTATTTTTTCAGTACGAATACATTTTTAAGGACTTCTAACTTTGGAGGTCTGGTGTATATAATTCAAAAATAATAACAATAATAATAAACATTTTGACAGAATTTTACAATAGTTTAAAGATGCAATGTATGACATTATAAAATACAAGCAGAAAATTGTTGATAATAGTAACATAAAAAAAACAGTGATAATAAATATGCATGCGATAAGTACGCATTATAATATAATAGAAATTTCTTTAAATAATAATATCATAAAAATGTAACCCTTTCAAGACTGACGGGACATTTAAAAACATTTACAGCAATGAGAATTTCAGTAAATTCGTACTGAAAGGGTGAAAGATTCGAAAAAAAATAATCTTTAAATAAACACTGTTCCATATACTTCGTAAAATCGTAGATTTCAAACCCCCATTGTTACAAAAGAAAAATTTAAATAGGGTCAATTCTTATAGTATGTTGTTGTTACTATTGGCACTTGCCATGGACAAGCTCTCTGACTGCCTTCAGCAATTTTAAGCCGGTTGAGTGTCTCTTATTTTTCAGTAGTGCCAACTAGGGCCAAGAGTACGGCTTAGCTTCTTCATGCGCCATATTCGCTTGCACAATCATCTTTTCCAGGGCTGGGGGATATCCACACACCTCACAGATATAACACAGAAGAACAAACATGCTCTAACCGGGATTTCAACTCGGGATGCCTAGATTACGGGAAAGACACGCTTCCCCTAGGCCAGGATGCTGGAATGTTTATAGTATCAAAGTATTAAATGACCGCAGTGCTGATACAAAACCATTATTTCTGATACTCGTTCATGACTTTTTTTAACGAAATCATGCAATGTTTAGTAAATATTTAGAGCCTTTGCACGGCTCGAAGCAAGTCTCAGCTTTTAATTCGTTATATTGATATAGCATCAAATGCATTTCAATGTTTAAGACTCATGTTGCTCTAAAACACGAATCTTAAAATGATGGTTCACCATTGTTATGGTATTTTGAGCAAGAAACCGTAATGAGTAAAAACTATTGTAAACAAACATTGATCACAAAAATAAAAAGAAGGAAAGAATAAAACACAAACGGTTAAAATTATAAATGCATAAATATTAAACTCTATTAAAATTATCAAATTACTATACAAGTGTTTAAGTAATCAATTTATGAAAATTAGATTCTTACATATAAAACTAAATACAGAACAAAATTTTTTTTATGTCTTAAGATTAATTATGTATAATTAGAAGATGATTGTTATCTTGGATAGCTTACAGCTATTGATAAAAATTGATAAGGAAAGAAAAGCCTCCGACAAAAATGTCTCAGAAATAAACAGACGATAAAAAATTAATAAACGGATAAACGCCACAAATAAATAAACTGACAAAAATTCACTTCGACGGTTTATAGTTAAATTAGTATGCAAGATAAAAATAATATTACAAGATATTAAATTTAAAATAGTACAATTAAATTAGTACAAGATAAAAATAATATTGCAAGATAAAAATAAATTAAATAATATAAGTTTAGAAAAATTAGCAATAAAATAAATAAATAACAATAAGAAACAAATATAATTCTATGTCTTATAAAAAATTATGTTTCTTTAAAGAATGGTTGTTTTTTATGGATAGCTTACTTCTCTGTGGGCAGCTATTAACAAAAATTGAAAAGAAAAATTTCGGACAAAAATGTCACGCAAATAATCTGGCGATAAAAAATTAATGATGAATAAACATCTCAAATAAATAAACTGACCAAAATTGAATTCGCTGAGAATAGCTAAATTAGTATGCGAGAGTTTATCAGTTTGTAAAAGTTAGTAAAAAATATAACAATAAGAAACCAATGTAATTTCATGACTTAAAAAGCATTATGTTTCGTTAGAAAATGGTTGTTTTCATGGATAGCTTACTTCTCTATGGGAAGCTGTTGATAAAAATTAATAAGAAAAGAAAAATCTCGGACAAAAATGTCAAGCAAATAATCAGACAATAAAAAGTTAATAAATAAATAAGTGCCTTAAAGAAATAAACTGACAAAAGTTCAGTCCCATGGTAATACTTAAAATAGTATCCAAGAGTTTATCAGTCGTAAAAAGTACGACAATAAGAAAAAAATATAATTCTATGCCTTGAAAAAGAATTATGTTTCTTTAGAAAATGATTTCTTGAGGAATAGATTATTTCTCTTCAGGTGAAAAAGTATCCGGAAAATAATCAGACGATAACACATTGAAATCTCAAAGAAATAATTTGAAAAAAACTCAACTCGAGGATAATCGTTAAATTATTGTCCAATAGTTAAAACAATTTTGTAAAATTTAGCAAAAATACTCTTCTATAAACAACAAATGCTTTTCTAAGAAGCTGGAAAATAGTTTTTTTTTTCGGACAGCTCATAATTATTTTAATAACATTTTGTTGAAGCAAGTTTGATGGACAAAAATCTATCGCTAACTCTCAAACTATCTTAGAAAATAATGTTCAAAGAAGTAAATTTATAAAAATTCAGCACAAACACAATAATTAATTAGAAATAATAAGGAATTAAATTATTTTTCTCAGTAGCTACATAACGTAGATTTGAGCATTTACTTAAAAATATTATTTTTTAAAACATAGCTTTTACCCGCGACTTAGTGAATATGGAAAAGTACACAGCTAACAGAAAAATAATGTATTTACAGTGCGTACCTGAAATAAAGCAAAACAGCAAATCAAGTCCGCATTTCTTTAAAATGGTCAAGTCTATTTTATTTATCGATCGAGATTGAGATAGTTACAACAGTATTATACAAGCATTTTTTTAAACTTTTAATTAAAATGAAAGTACAGTAGTCAACAATTACAACGCAATGCACATGCGTGAACTTTCAACGCAAATGGGTGAATTCTCTCCTCCAGTTGGGGTAACGCAATATAGTTTAGAAATTTTTAAATCTTGTAGAAATTTTGTATTATTTTGATTCAAAACTGCTTCTGAATAAATCTGAAAGTTCGACTAATTAACAATGTTTACTTTTAAATGCATATAACACAAAAAATTATACAGAATCGTTTGAAATAATCGGCCGAAAACAAGTTAAACCTAATCTCATTAGAGTGGGGGGGGGGGGAGACAAACTGTAGTCTTACTGATTTGGTGGTGGGAAAATGAAGATTTTTGTTGAGAATTTTATTTTTTAATTAATAAACAATTAACCACTCATTAAATTGGAATAACTATTAGTCTATGTCCTATCTGGGATTCTATTTCTATTCTTATAATCTATGTCCAGGCTACATTTCATTCAGCTGTTCTGGAGTGATTGACTAACATCATCCATCCATCCATTATGAAAAATAACTACAAATTTTTTTTAATTTACACATTCAGACTGTTGCAAAGGTAAAAATATGATATTCCCATTGACAACATGATGTTTCAATTGACATCATTTCCAGGTTGGATTCTTTTCAGTATAACGAGATTAGAATCGCAGTTTAAAATCAGACGTAAACACAGAAATGTATCGCATGTGCATACCAGAACTCTTGCTATCTGCACATGCGCAGTTTGCGCTTTGCGCGTATGCGAGGGAAAATTAAAAACGCAATTCTAAAACACCCTGTTTCTGAAATAGTTTTTAACTTGCCCTCTAAATGCATTT
>JAOUZG010017540.1:3002167-3014244 GCA_026289955.1 Argiope argentata
GTGTGTGTGTGTGTGTGTGTGTGTGTGTGTGTGTGTGTGTGTGTGTGTTACTTTCTCATGTTTATGCATCCACACATGTGGTTACTGATAATTTAAAGAAAGAATAAATTAATTAAATTATAATTGATACCTTTTTTTTTCTTACAAATCTATACTAATAATGATGACAAATGTGTAAGCACACCTTTCTGTGCGTGGCAGGGAGGGTGTCGGTGTCCCAAAGGTCAGATAGTTTAACCTAGATCTGCCAAATTTAGTACAATCGTACTTTGGAGGATGAAACTGTGCATCTTTAAGCGATTTGCTTTGAAATTTCAATTAATTAAAAATGAAGCTAGAATTTGTAGTTTTTTCGGGAGGACATCCAATATACGTGTAGTTTTTATAATTAGTATTTTTTTTTAAATTTCAAATTAATATCTGTATAGTTTATATAATAAAAATTAATAAATACAATATCTCGGAAGTTAGAATTTAGTTGAACTAAACCGTTTCATTCTTAACCCTTAAACCGGTTTGTCCGTACGCCATACGTGCATCGATTTATCGAATTTTGATAGTTGTAAACAAAAAATAAATCACTCATATCAATTCTTAGAAGGTATCATCTTATTAGATAGTAAGGAAAATAAACTGGTTTTTCAAAATTCCATCATGAGTGACATATATTAGATTTCTGTTTATTAATTTCTCCTAATATTCTTCACATCCTAGGTGGGATCAAACTGGGACAAAAAAATTAAAAGTCATTTCATCTTATTACTATTTAGGTTACATGTGTACAGAATGTGATGTACCCTTGTGCATTTCAACTTTCTTCTCATCTTTTTAAGCCAAATAATCACAATTAAATTCTTCGGGAACAATTATTCACAATTATTGCTTTTCAATACATTAAACATACAATATTGAATCTTTCTTATTGAAAAGATCCAATGGCCGATATGACTGTAAATGGTTCTTTGAGAGGCATACTCCCGAAGTATATAAAGTCTAATGATAACATAAAACGCGGTAAAATAAAATATATTCCCATAAATGCTATTGTTTAATTGTTAATAAAATATAAAAGAGGGGTATAAATTCAAAAGAGAAACAAATCATCCCATGAAAGGGTTAAAATCAAGTTTTCAACACGAAAAATTTGGACATTTTGGAACACCTTTTTTAAAATTGGGACAAATCAACAAAAATCCATGTTCCCAGTTCAGTCATTTAAAACACAAAATCCGAATAACTTAAGCTTATTTACTAGAATAAAATATTTATTTTATTATGAGTAGGTCCACTAGGAGCAACCAACTACAGTGCAATCATTCTTACTTACCCCCCCCCCCTACAAATTCTGTAATCAACTACAAAAGAAACTTTTAACTTCATCTACAGAAACTCTTACATCATCATTATCATCTCATCGCATTTTTTGATTGCAGACGATTCAATCTCCTCTCTTCAATTCGATTTCCTAGTGCAAACGATTTCCCCTTCGGTTGTTCCTGAAGCAAAGGTGTCAATGACTGAGCAACCGGTTTCGGCGTAGGTGTTCCCCGCTGGTAACCCAATTTCTCTCTCCCTCCTTTCGGAGGGCCGCTGTCTTTGAACTAAAAGGGTTACGTCACAGGGTGTTTCCCTTGTTGTGTAGTTCCTGAAAGTGCGGACCAAAATAGATTCAACCCCCTTCCCCCGACGGTAGGCGATACGGGCGATAAAAACACTCAATAAGGTGGAGTGTAAGACAATTCTTGGAATTTGACTCATGAGTGATTAAGTGGTTGAGAAAAGATCTTTCCTTATTTCTAATATTCATAAATTAAAGTTTAAGCGTGGGAAATGGTGTGTTTTTCAATGAACTTCTACATTTGACCTACTTATGATAATTTTTTAAAAAAGTTTTTTTTCTGATTTTTTTTTCGATTTTTGTGTAATTGTTTTGCAATTTAATTTTGAATAATACCATTTAATTTTCAGAAACGTTTCACTTTATAACACTCACATTTGAAGACAACTGAAGTTACAGTCATATTATTTTCAGTGCTGTGCGTTCTGTACTATTCATGAAGATTAACCCTTTAAAGGGCACATGTTATTTTATTTCGAAATTTGCCTTTTAAGCTATAACTGGACATTAAAAAAAAACTCATTTATTAGCAAAACAAGCATTTAAAAAAATTATTGTTGTGGCTGTTGTTTATAACGGGGTGGTAACAAAAGCGCTATCTCCCATTAAAGTAATGACAGTTTACTGTTATTTAACATAAAAAAACATGAAATACAAATAATTTCACAATACACACATTTTTAAGTCAGAACAAGGCGCTATTTTGGAATGAGGTTAGTCGACAAAAATCCGTTGTCGAAAAACTCATCTGCACGAGCATCTTAAATAATCAGTTTTTAACAACGAGTTACCATTGCATTTACAAAAACCCTAATTTAAAAAAAATAAGTTAATGACTACAGCCAATAAAATCTGAAAAATGTCATTTTGAGCACGCGATTATATGAAATGAAATAAATAGGAAATGGGATATATTTTTTAAAACAATCAATACGAGACAAAGTTTTTTGGATCGTTTGCGAGACTAAAGTGACTCATTCGATGAAACGATTAAAATGAATAAAAATATAATTTAACTCGCACGTGGTGCTTGGCCGTTCAAGAAATGATGTTCAGACATGATACACTGAAATATGCATAGCAGATTTCATTTTAATCTTTATTTTTTTGTTGTTGTTTCCAATGACACATGTCATGGACAAGTTGGATGACACAGTCAGCAATTTTAAGTCGTGGATGCGTCTCTTGTTTTGTAGTAGCATCAACTAGGGCCAAGAGTATGTCTTAACTACACACACACACCACATTCGCTTGTAGAGCCCATTTTTTACAGGGGGGGCACATTCACACTCATAGAACAAATGAAGAACAGCTATGCCCGAAGAGACTCAAATCAACTACGCTCAAACCACGGGGAAAAGGCGCTACTATGCGCCAAGACGTTGGCATGCATTTTTGTAAAACTATTCAATGTTAGCTGTTTCAAAATTTAAAATAAATTAATTACGCATGAAATAAGTGGTAGAAAAAGTCAAATACAGTGCAAGTTACCAAATGCATCACTTTTAATTATTCTGGTGAAACAACATAAAAACAAAGAGCTGCATACAATGGGACATTACATGCTGAACATGGGTTGGGATTGCCTGGTTGGTAGAGCGTTGGACTCGGTTAGAGTACGAGTAGGTTACGAGTTCGAAACTCACCGGCCAAAAGATTCCCCGAGTGTGTGGCGGCTGGCTTTTGTTAAATCTGTTAGTGGTCGCAAAGTCCTCCATATCGAGAGTAATATCACTGGGGGTACTGGGTCAGAGGTGATCGTTCTCTGTTCCAGGTCTAAATTACGATCTGAGATGAACGAATGAATTTGCATGAATGAAGTCTGCCCCCCCCCCCTAAAAAAGGGTTATGACGAGTGTGTAGCTAAGTCGTGCTCTTGGCCCTAGATGGTGCTACTTGTAAAAAAAGAGACGCATTTCTCAGGCTTAAAATCTGCTGATCGTATCAGCGGAAGCTTGTCCACGATAAGGGCCATTAGTCACGACACAACACAACACAACAACATGTTGAACATAGCATCTTAGTCGGCGTTCTGGCACAGAGGTATCGCGTCTTCCTCGGGATTTGGGTGTCCTGGGCTCGAGTCATGGTTAGGGCATGAATTTTCTATCTGTAAGACGTGTGAATGTGCCCCCCCCCCTGTAAAAAGGGTCTGTGCGAGCGAATGTGATGAGTGTGTAGATAAAGTCGTACTCTGGCCCTAGTTGGCGCTACTTCAGACAAGAGACGCTCATTTTGGCTTAAATCTGCTGATGCATCAGTGGGCTTGTCCATGGCAAGTGCCATTAGTAGCAACAACAACACAGCATCTTTTCCCGCTTCATAGCAAGTTAGTTTTGGTGCTACAATGTTTGCAAAATATTTTAAGGCGATTGTAGGATACTTATTTCTGCCTTAAAAAGCGTTAGAATTTTGAATTCTGGAAATGATTTACTTTCAGAGAACATCATGATTTGTTCTATTTATAACAATTCTGGGAATAAGTTAACCAAAGAAAGTTTTAATGTTTAATACATAATTTTTGATTAGGTTAGTAGAATTATGAATAAGTTTTAATAACTAGTTTAATCATTGAAGTTTTTTTTTGTTTAAGTGCGTCTATTCGGAATTTTATAGAAGGTATACTTTAACATGGGTTCTATAATTTTTATAATTATTTTATTGAGATTGCAAAATGAAATTTTAAGCAAGTCAAATGATTTGCATTTTGGAGAACTTCGCATGTGATCTACTTGTGAGAATTCAGAAAATGAGCTAAATTAAGAAAGCTTTGAGATTTTATAAATAATTTAATTTTATAACAGTTATGAATAAAACTCATTGGTCATTTAAAATATTAAGCTCTGAAAGATGTTTTGCTCAGTTATAGCTTTATTTAGAATAAATTGAGGTATATTTTAGTATGGACTTAATCATTCTGATTTGCAATCATTATTGAATCGTGAATACAAATTGAAATTTCAAGCGCCGGAAATAAAGTGCATTTGCAAGAGCTCTATAATTGACCTACTTATGAAAATTCAGAAAATGAGCTAACCCAAGCAAGTTTTGAGATTTTGTAAATAATTTAATTTTACATCTGTGAATAAGACTCATTGGCCATTTATAATATTAAATTCTGAGAGATGTTTTGCTTAATTATTGCTCTATTTAGAATGAATTGAGGTATATTTATTATGGACTTAATCATTCTGATTTGCAATCATTAATGAATCGTCAATACAGATAGTAATTTCAAGCGCCGGAAATAAAGTGCATATTCAAGAGGTCTGTAATTGACCTACTTATGAGAATTCAGAAAATGAGCTAAATTAAGAAAGCTTTGAGATTTGGTAAATAATTTAATTTTACAACAGTTATGAATATGATTCTTTGGCCATTTAATATATTCATTTCCGAGAGATGCTTCGTTTAATTATTGCTTTATTTAGAATGAATTGAGGTATATTTTAGAATGAACTTAATCATTCTGATTTGCAATGATTACTGAAATGTGAAAACAGATTGAAATTTCAAGCGTCGATAATGAAGTGAATATTCAAAATATATATTGCAATCGTAACTGACCTACATATATTATAATTGCCCTATTCAGTAAATGAAATAACTAAAGAAAATTTGGAGCCTTTTTTTTACAAAATTTAATTTTACAACAACTCATTGTATATTGTAAACATTCATTTTTTAGAGATATTCAGCTTGGTTTCAGCTTTATTTAAAACTGGGATGCACAACCTATGGTGGCCATCGAAGTTTGTGCTCGAATGTTGTTATTAAAATAAGACTGATTGAAAATGAAATGAGAGTTTTTAAAATAAACAGGATAAAAATCTGATATGAAAACGATTCTACATCAGAATAAATAATGTACCGTTGCTCATCTATATATTTTTTAATACGTGGTGGCTTTTCAGTTTTTCCCTTCGTGGCTACCTGTGAATACGATTTTCGTTTAGGAGAAGCTCGTGGACATGAAAAATTTCCACACATGAAAATGCAGTAGATCAAATTCCAATCTTGCGCAGTGCATATGATTATCGGTTTTCAGATTTTGAAAAGTGTCAAACAAAAATGGATGTACTTTCTTCTCCATTTTCTGTTGATGTAAATCTAGTGGATGAGAGTATGCAGTTAGCTTTAATTGATTTACAGAATTCCGATTTTTTCAAAAATTAATTGAAAGAAAAATCTATTTTAGAATTTTATAAAGACTTACTAGAGGAATTTTCTTTCTTAAAGTAAAATGCAGGTGCATATGAAACTTTCTATGGCAGCACCTACATTTGTGAGCAAACTTTCTCACTTAGGAATTAAAAAAAAATCAAAAATAAGAAATAGAATAGTAGATGAGAACCTTTCTGCTATTCTACGCATTGCCACAACCAATCTTAAGCCCAACATAAAATCAATAACTTCAAATATTCAGTCCCAGTCATCTCATTAATTTTTTTCTCAAAATTTAAATTGTGTTCTCTGTATAATTACCAAAAAGTTTTCCTCTGTTATTCTATTTCAAGTTTGCCCCCTTTTTAGCAGAAATCTTTTTTTAGTTTAAGTATTTTAATCATATCTCAAATGTTTCTGTTTTATTCATTTATTTATTGCATAATGTGTGCATGAGTAAAATAAGTAAAGTAATAATTCATGCGTAAATCCAGTGTTTTCACGTTTTTAATATGCTTTAACATTCATGTGCTGTTTTGGCCCTCGTCATAATCCCTTTTCATATTTTGGTCCCTCATCCTGAAAAGGTTGTGCATCCCTGATTTAAAATTAAGAAAAGTATATCTTGGTATAAGCACAATCATTTTGCTCTATGATATGCATTTTACTACGTGTTCTTATTAAATTTTAAGGCAGAAAAAGATGCAAATTTGATAAATTTCAGCATTTGTATTATTTTAGATAATTAAAAAAATGAATTAATGAAAGATATATTAAGGATTTCTTACTTAAATTTTTGACCCACAATTTTATTTTTTAGGTATAAGCCCCCCCCCATATTTTAATATTTATTCCCCTCTCATTTTTACGTACATTCCATTTTTAAATAATTTAAATTAGATTAACATCAAGTATTGAAGTAAAATTTGAAGATGGGTTAGTATTGATTATATAGCGATTAGATAATGAATTTAATGTTATGAATATCCATCCCAAAGAATAGGCGTTATAATCAATTAAATAGGTTATAAAAAATAAAAAAGTATATATATTTTTTGCATTTAACTTATAAAACATGAAGTCGGTAAATGAGGCTTTTGTCAACAACTTTTTAGATCAAAATATACTGTCTGTGAAATGATGTTAATCGTAGTGAATTTTCACATGTGATCTATATATGGTGATTCAGAAAGAATAATCATTAAAGAAGTTCTTGAAATTTAAAATAATTATATAATTATATTGTGATTATAAATAAGGTTCATTAATCAATTCGGCCATTGAATTTTGAGTGAAGTTTATTTTGATTAATGTCTCATTCTAAAATAAAACAATTTGAAGATTTTGCTGCACATCTTGCCATTTTGATGTAATATTAGTTAAAGTGCACGACTCTTAAACTGGAATTCTTCGAACTGGCATTCTCCACGGATAAAAATTTATTCATATTTAAAAATACTATTTTTTATTCTATGCAAATATTTTAGTTACCAGTAGGATATATTTTATAAAAGTTTAAAGTTATTGTTTTTGGTTTCCTTTATAAAGAAAAAACTCTAAATGAGTTTATATTTATCATTGTTGTCACTGTTCGGCATTTCCTTGAAATTACGTCACATTCAGATGGCGTTACTAGTTTTTTTATGGCTTCTTACCTTTGGTAATTAATTGTGGCACCATGAATAGTCATTACCACATCGTTTGGTGTTTACGAACTCATTTTCGGTTTAATTATTGATTTTTTAAATAATATTCTGTTTATGTTTCTTTTTTAAACTGCTTTTTACATATTTTATAGCCGTAGTTTTATGACTTTTGCAATATTTTTATGAGTTGTGTGTCTCAAAAAATCTGTACATATTAAGGAAACATTCGACAATAATTTTAAAATGTAATCATTGGACTTAAACCATACATGAAATAGCTTCCAGAATATTTGAGTAACTGCAAACTAGTGATCGAATTATTTGTTACTTTTAAATGCATAACATATACAACATATTTTGGAGGCATTGGCTAGATACACTGTAATTGAAAATTATAAAGATTGTTATTTTTTTCATTTTGCTACATTTTTTTAATAAAAAATGTAGCCCTAAAACACTTCTATTTCATAGATCACTAAAAGAAAAAATAATAAACAAATAAATAAACATTAAAAAATAATAATCACTAAAAGAAAATAACAAAATTTCACTGCAAATTTTCTTATTTTGAAAATAATCAATTGAAGTAAAATTCAATAGTTTAAAGAAAAGTAGTAAATTAAATAGGAAAATAAAACGACAGAAATATTTGTTGGAAACATTATGTAAAAATGACAAGCTTCAGAAAATTCCTGAAACTATAAGAGCTTTAATTCTTTTGGTTGTTTTTAGTTTTTAATCTCTGTCTTTGAAAAGGGATTGTAAGGTTTTTCGTTTTTGTTTTGTTGTTATTTATCTTTCAAAAATAAAATAAATGTTTTTCCGAAATTGATTTCTCTTTAATAAATAAAAAAAATCTCTTTAATAAATAATAATAAATACAGTTTCTCTTTAATAAATAAGTAATAAAATTTATATAATTTGTTAGTGAAGAAACAATTTTGGTTAAATCTACTTTTACATTATTAAAGATATTCTAAGGATTTAATTACTCGTGCAAGCGATCAAAATTAGTTTGTTTATTGCAAACGATTTTATATTTTATAGTAATTAATTTGCTGCTTCATTTTTTAAGTAAGTCGTGAGAAAATAAAGAGATAAAATTAGTAGCAGTTGGATGGCAACTTCGGGAACGGAAATATGTTTGATATTGATGTTTAGTGTTGTTGTAAGTATAAATATGAAGTGAAACTCCAATTTGTTTGTTTTTGTGCGTGTGTGTGTTTTTTTTTGTTTATTGACAAGATTTTTTAAATATTAACTTCTGGAAACCGGGGATAAAAGCCTTTGTTGCTATAAATCCCAATACCTTATATCTTTCAAGTTTCAAGTATAAATATGACAAAGAAGCAAATAAATTGAAAATAAAAAAAAGTATAGTTAGTATAATACCAATATAAAGATTAAAATGAATTCTGCTATACATATTTCAATGTATCATGTCAGAACATCATTTCTTGAACGGCCAAGCACCACGTGCTCGTGCAAGTTAAATGATATTTTTATTCATTTTAATTGTTTCATTGAATGAGTCATTTTAGTATTGCAAATGATCCAAAAAACTTTGTCTCGCATTGATTGTTTTAAAAAAATATCCCATTTCCTGTTTGTCTCATTTCATATAATCACATTCCCGAAATGACATTTTTCTAGGTTTTATTTGCTGTAGTCATTAAATTATTTTTTTAATCGGAGCTTTTATAAGTGCGATCGGAGCTTTTAAAAGCTGATTTTTTAGATGTTCGTTCAGATAATAAAATGTTTATTTTTCGCCTACGGATTAAAATGTTTATTTTTCATCTACAAATTTCTTCTGACGACACAAATCCTCATTCCCAAAACAATATCATATTCCGACATGATAAAAAATAATTCTAATACAGTATTGATTAGAAAACAAAATAAAGCATGCAAACGAAATATAATTATTAAAGTAAATTAGAATACTGAGTATAGCTGACAATTTGTGATTCGCTTGAATCCATCGAATGTGCTACTATAATAATGCAAGTATATTATTTCATTAATATAAAAAAATTTCAGTAATGAAACATGGAATATTCTAGGAACAAACGATCTTTCAAAAGATTTTCAGTTGCAATTCAGATGAGATAATCTGTTACGAAAACACGAAGACAATTCAATAAGAGTTCGAAAAATTCTGCAAAATTAAATATTGATAGTTCATTGCCTCAAGAACTTTCTTTATGTAGAAATTAAGCTTATGTAGAAACTTTTTTATAGAAACTCAGAGGAACAAGAATAATTTTTCAAAAGAACATAATGAAAATACTGGGTGATTCAAAAGTTCTTAAAAATTTTAAAACTAACTAATTTAATGAATAATATAGGTAGGGAAGTAAAAATTAACATTGTATACATGTTTAAAAAGATATGGGGTTTTTATTAAATTAAAACAAATCCAGACAACTTGAGTGATTCCTGAAAAATTTGAAATGCGCAGAAAAATTATAAAGAAAATGAAATCTTCGATCGTAAATTTCAAGTTATCACGTGTGAAAAATATTATTTTTAAATCATTATTTATCTTAATTAATTTAAGTTTTAAATTTCCATTTTCAATTTTTCTAGCAGTCAAACAAGGATTTCGCAGTGCGACCGATTTTAAGATGAAATAACATCTGTGATGCCATAGTTCTTCGTCAGCCTTTTCAAAACGCATCTGCTTTTAAAGAAGCATACATAATAATAAAGCAATTCTGGTAAAAGCAGGTACAACTTTTCTGTCGCATCTGCTGTCAAAGAAGCATATGTAATAATAATGCAATGCTAGTAAAAGCAGGTGAAAATATTTTTTGCCCGTAAATCTCGGAGACATCAAAACCACCTAACCGAAACTACATCATGGATAAAAAAATAGTCAATACATGGCTTTTAATATGATAACAAACAAAATAATTATCATAACGTCTGATTTTAAGCAAAGATTAAATTCTTTGTAAAAAATGCTAAGCGAAATTTAAATTTTACATAAAATAAATCTATGAAGACGAATTAAAAAATAATTAATATTTTACAAGCTGATTTTTTCTTGCCAATAATGATATCGTTTGGTAGACAAAAAATTAAAATAAATAACTGAAAATAAAGACAAACTAAATAAAGAGAAAAAAACCCTGAAATGAGAAAGTTTATTAATTAGAAAGCAAGCGATGATCTTTAAAATTAAATTATGTAAAAATAATTTCCATGAGTTTTATCTTTCTTAGTTACAACATTGTAAAATCAAGAAAACAGAGCTTTTAACGAATCGGTTATGGATCAATGGAAAAACAAAGAAGCCTTCGAATTAGTTTAAGAAAACAGTTTTAAAAACTCAATTAAAAATCGCGAGATTATTCTTTGAATGATTGGATTTGTAATAATAATATCGTTTGGTGAGTTACAGAAAAAAAATGAAATAAACAATTTAAAAAATACAATATAAAAAAGAGAAAGCTACAATGAAATTAAAAAGTCCGTTGCAAACGATACTATTGGAATCTAAATTGTGTAAAAATAATTTAAGATGAAGTTTAGTTTTCTTATTGGCAATCTTCTAAATCAACGAAAAAGAACTTTCATTTATCGGCTACGAATCAGCAGGAAATTTTTTTTTAATGTATTTGTGAAAACAATCATGAAAATTCAAATGAGAATGAATAAAACGGAATGGAATTTCAAATGTAATGAAATAAAAATGTAAATTCAATCAATTTTGATTATTCTTATTTTAAATCAAAGCAAAGTGTTTGAATAATCACGACAAAAAAATCTGAAAAAAATAATTAAATTAGAATATTTATTCGCTTTAGTTTTTACAATTGTTTGAGAAAAGACACTGTTTTTTCCTACAGTCAATTAAAAACAATATCTATTTTTGAAAAATACATTCTGAAAATCATGAAAACCTTTAAATAAAAAACAACTCTACGCTAAATTTTAAAATTCTGTTTTCAAAGGATTCTGCGTCGTTATTATGGCTAGTTGGGTGCCAAATTTAGTAGGTGTAATAAGATGGATTTATCTGGACATTGCATATAAACACACAAATACTGCCTTTTAGATTGCCCCTTTTTTACTGGAAAACTAATGTGTAAATTTAGATCTCTAAAGGTAAATACTCGTGAGAAATTCATTATAAGATATAAATAATATTATTCTGTTACGATGAACAACTTATTGAAAATCAAGTGACAAAATTATTACTGTTGAATTGTTTATAATTAATGTGATGGCTATTATTAAAAAGTTATATCACTTTTAGAACCATAAAACAAAACTGTTTAGTTTATTATTTCAGTATTTTATATAGCTTATCATTTTCCACAGTATTTTTCTTTTCTTTTCTTTCTTTTCTGCTCTTTATTTAGCTTCTTTCTCAACTTCGGTTATTTGAAGTTCAAATCCAAATAAATTATTTTAAGAACACAGAGAAAACAAATCGAAAATTTTCAAATTAATTTTCTAGAAAGATTAGTTCACGGACATGAAAATAAATGGCTGTAATTTTGTTTTAAAATTATTAGATCAAGCAAACAAAAAAAAATTGGCTACAATTTAGTTTTAAAATTATTAGATAACTCAGACGAAAAAAAAAATGACTGCAATTTTCTTTTAAAATTATTCGAACACGCATACGAAAAAAA
>JAOUZG010017540.1:3044304-3057275 GCA_026289955.1 Argiope argentata
AAAAAGCTGATTGATTTGTGCTTGTCAATCGTCTAGTGGGCATGCGCAGTAATGCAACATTTACTGCCAGTTTGAACTGTCAAAATCTAATCAAACCCTCGTCTTCTTCCTCTTCTGGGGAGTATCTCCCATCTGTTTGGGGTGGTGCGTCTTCCGAACGGTTCCCACGCATAAAATTCTCCTCGTAGGGGAGGAAATCGACAGGTGAATGAAGCCCAAACAGAGGGGAGACGGACATCCCACACGATTCTCGTTCTGTTTTTCCACTGGCAGACGATTCGTTACACACCTTTTCTTCCTGCCTGTCATATTTAGCGGGATTCTGTTAGTGATGATCATAAACGATTTCGATTTGGGAAAAAGATTAATCGTTTTCGACTTGAGAAACTCAATTTTCTCTTTGAAACGTGATGATGTCTGTTTGAATAATTCGAATAAACTGTAACCGAACATAGATTTACCCGAAATCTCTCTATATATCTAACATTTTTAAGAAGTCATAAAAAATTCATTTCAATAATAATAATAATAATAATATAGCTACACTATATTGAAAAAAATTTTAGAATGAAAAATTTTTGCAGGCCAATTTTATTGAATGAAACGCGTAATTGATTTTGTTTAAAAGAAAGAATATAAACTAAATAAAAGATTAAAGTGAAATTTTCTATGCATATTTCAATGTATCATGTCAGAAAATCATTTCTTGAACGGCCAAGCACCACGTGCTCGTGCGAGTTAAATTATATTTTTATTCATTTTAATATTTTCATCGAATGGGTCACTTTAGTATTGCAAACGATCCAAAAAACTTAATCTCGCATTTATTGTTTAACAAAATATCATATTTTCGTTTTATTTCATTTCATATAATCGCGTGCACAAAATGACATTTTTCTAGGTTTTATTTGCTGTAGTCATTAACTTATTTGTTTAAATAGGAGTCTTTCTAAATGCAATAGCAACGCGTTATTAAAAACTGATTTTTTGAGTTTCTCGTGCAGATAATAAAATTTTTATTTTTCGTCTACAGTTTTCAGTTGAAACCAAAAACCACATCCCAAAAACAACATCATGTTCTGACATTATAAAAAGGGGGAATAATAGTCATTTCATCGATTTTCTTTGCAGTAGAAATTCTGGGATGGTCAAAAATCATTCATTTTGAAGCATTAAACTGTAACCTTTTAGTTACACGTCACTTTTAGTTCCTAATCTTCAAATCACTTAATCAAATTAAGTGAAGATTTTTGCTTTGAATTCGGTGGAAGTTTTCAATTTCTTGTAGAGACTAGGATCATAGCCTTACTAAGGCAGGGGCATACGTGACTGAACCCGGGCGCCTACATCAAAGAGGGGCCCCAAATAGAATATAAAGTTTATTTTACGTTTCTTTCTTTAATGAACATTTTTTAACATTACTTTTCAAAAAAAAATACCGAGGAAGTGATATCCAAAGAAATTTTTGTCCCAAGCCCCAATTAGGCTAAGTTGGTCCCTGACTATTGTCACTAGGAGCCTTTAAATTTTGCAAAATAGATAAACTTAATTAAAGATTTATTAAGCGGGATATAAAAAATATAAAACTGCTATATTATTATATAGCAGTATGGTGTCACCAATATTGAGAAATCGTTTGTTTTTCGTGTAATTTCTAAAATAGATTCGCTGATAGTGTGTGTGTGTGTGTGTGTGTTGGCGCTCTACAGGCCAGACCGTTCAACCTACAACTACCAAATTTGGTATATGTATACCTTGGGAACGGGTATGTGCACCTAGGAATCCTTTTTGAATTTTTGACTAGAATTTTAATGAAAACTTTAATTAATTAGAAATTTTTAATAAAAACTTTAATTACTTAAAAAATAAGCAAAATTTTGAAGTTTTTTTGCTATAACTTCCGAAAATATTACATCACAAAATTGATTTTTGTATCAAGTTAAAGCTCCAAAAATTAGCTTTTCAATGATACTGGTGTTTTGACCTAAAAATTAAAATTCTATTTTTAATGAATTTTTAAGCATTTAATTTAAGCGTATTTTTCAACAATTTATTTTCCATAAAATAAAAATAAAATTTTATCTTCACAAAAATTTCAAAAAAAAATCAGCTTTTTATAATTTGTTGCCATTACATTTTCAGAACTTCTGATTAAAAAAAATAATTACTACCAAAAAATAAAACAGAAAAATATAATTTTCGTCGCGTGATTTTATGAAATGAAATAAATAGGAAACGTGATATTTTTTAAACAGTAAATGCAAGAGAAAATTTTTCCTGATCGTTTGCAATATCAAAATTATTATTTCAATTAAATGATTAAAATAAATAAAAATATATTACAAAAGTGCGACAGTTAAAACTGAAAAAGAATTTTTAGAAAAGCACCAAACGATAATCTTCTGAGAGCGAGATTAATTATTACAATGCAAGAAATCTTAAACGAACTTTGAAAATGACGTCATTTCAGAGAAACAACGAACAAAAAGAAATTGATAGTAAGTAGAAGTAAAATATTTTTGCTTTCCTGGTTTTTAATTTTTTTTAAAAACAACAAGGCATGTTTTGAATTGTTACTTTTACTTATGTGAAGAAGATGTATTGTGCAAATCAAAGAATTCTCCTTCGTGATTGTAATTTGTCTCAGCAATTTAATGAATCATGCGAAATAAAAACGCATCTTCTTTCAACGAAGTAACGTAATATTAAAGCTATATTGGTAAAAGTAGGTCAGCGCATCTTCTTTCAAAGAAGCATACGTAACAATTAACAATGCAAAATTTGTAAAAGCATATAAAACTATTTTTACCCGCATATTTCGGAGACATCAAAACTTTCTACCAAAACAATATCATGTTCTCTCACGAGAAAAAACAAATCAACTATAATTCTAAATTTAAACATATAAAAATATTTTCGGCACATGTCTGTATAAAATGAAACAAATATGAAACATTATATTTTTGGAAAATAAATGGATGGAAACGTTTTCTATGATATTTCACAATACATATTTTACAAATCCAATTAAAAAGTTTTATTTAAGGCAAATATGGCTTAACATCTACAAGGCATCTTCTGTAATCGGAGCCCAACATCTAATTTGTTAACTTTTTGTGATAGACATACATCTCTTAACAAATGGTCTTTGTGAAATATGTAATTAGTAGACTGAGGGAAAAAGTGCTGATGAATTACGACTTTAAAATTTTTACATATATACCATCTGCTCTGTGAATCATATTAAACAAAGTATTCTAGAGACAATATGTCCTAAAAATAAAAAAAAGTGGCACTCCAATCAACTAAATGAATCATCAAAGCTGGTCGATCTATGAAAATTTCAATATAACTATTCGATTAAACCTGGCGATTTTAGATCATTTTATCAAGATCTCAAAGAAGCAAATCAGGGTTACTCTAGAGCAATTGGACTAGATTATGATAATGATGATTGTTCTAAACTTGCAATATTCAGAACTGAATAAATTAGCCAGATTTAATCGCCGAAGATAGAATTGTTTATTTATTTATTTAGAAGTTGAAATATTAAGAATATTTTACAGATTATGAATCTATAAAACCAAAGAAATTTAAACCATAATTTTTTGAAATGTATTTATAAAAAAATACTATTATTGAGAGCATTTACATACACCTAAAAATAAAATTAAAAACTGGATGTTTCATTTAATTTGTGAAATGTCTGCTGAATAGTTCTTTGAGATATTACAAATTATAAAAATATTTATATTGTTTCAATTTCTGTTGTGAACATAAAACTTCGATGTCGGACTATTCTGCTTTCAGTTCTTAGTTTTATTTAAGTAAAGAGGTCTCTATATTAATTGAAGTTTCATCATTTCCACTTTAATTTAAAACTGAATTTTACGCGCACTGATGGAAAATCAGAGAGAGATGCGGAGTTCCAAGATCAGGACTGCTTAAGACCTACATAATAGTATAAGTGAATTACATGACTATCGAAATTTGAAGCTGAAAAATATTTTGCTGAAAAACTTATTATGAGACCGAGTTATATAAAAAAATTAATTGAACCCTTTAGTCGGCATTAATACTGGCGAATGACTGGTCGCCAAAGGTGGCTAGTTACTAAATATAGTAATCAATATTATTTTTGGTAGCTTTGACATATTTCTAACCCAGAAGAATACTTTTCCCATTTCCAAGGCAAAATTCTATAAAAATTATAATTAAAGGCTTATTTTAATATTAATAAAAGTTGTTGTGGCAATTATTCATATATGTTTGTATTTTTTACATCTACTAAGAGATTTAACCCTCTGCACTCCGATGGTGCCTCCGACTCAAAATTCAAGATTGTGCCTCCTTTTGACGTTTTATTTATTTACTTTTTCAAATTTAATTCTTAAAAGCATTTACATAATAGTTAAGAGATGTAGATTAATTTTCCAAAGAAATTCCACTTAAAAGAATTATGCATATAAATTTTTCATGGCAATAAACAAATCATTGTATTAGAGGAATAATTTTGCATTTAATTATTTTTCGGAGTACAAAGGGTTAAAATAAACGTGGCTCACTTTTTCTTTAAGAAAAAGGTAAGAATACAGCTAAACTCTTAGAGCACTAAAACTAATTAGAAATTAAATTAAACGGAAACTAACGAAAAATTGAATGAGTTTTTTTTAAATCTTAACTAAGGATCAAATAATCAAAAATATTTTAACACCGTCATAAAAAGGATTCTGATGCAATTATATAAATTCCATTTTTGCATATAAATGCAATTATTAATTTTAAAAAAGTTTCAATGCGTTAAAATGAATGTGACTTTCATTAATTTAATTTTCTACCCTTACTTTTTTAAATTTCCATTTTAATTTAGTACATTTTTAATGCGGTTTTATTTACTTTCTAGTACTAAATTAGCCATATTTAAAATAGAGCATAAGTCAATTGTTCGAATGGATGTAAAATAAGTAAAGTCTTTGCAGTAAATAAAACAATTGTATACTAATAGATATTAATACATGTTTTGCCTTTTCCTTGCAGAAACTACGGTAGAAATTACTAAAATCCTTTAATGATTCTAATTTCATATATATATATATATATATATATAATTATTATTTAGAAATATTATGCTGGGGAAAATTAAAAAAAATTGTAGGTGCTTCTATGCTGGGAAGTATTAAGGCTTAGAAATACTTTACCACTATTTTTTTTAAAGAATTCTCAGTTATTTCGTTCGTTTAGCTATTAACCCTTTAACTACAGAATTATGTTGCCATCAATTTTTCAACTTCATTTTTGCACCAGTAGTTTCCTTGCAGAATAATCCCCCAAAAATCAAGAGAAAATATTAATTAATAGAAGGATCTTAATTAATGTAATTATTAATTAAATTTTAATTAATAAGTAAGTTAATTTTAAATTGAATTTTAATTAATAATTATTTTAATTATTAATTTAATTAACTAATCGTAATTAATTAACTAATCTTAAGTATCTTAATTAATTTAATTATTATTTAAATATTTTTCACCCCTAATTTTAGCTTATATTAACATAACACTATTTGGGTTACGTTCTCCTTGTGTTTTAGAATACCACCGGCAAAAATAGTCATTTTACTAAAATATAATCTAGATTTAAATGGCACTTATAAGTACCTTCAGCAGATAAAGGGCTAATCTATTGACCCTTTATCTACTGATTAAACTTGGTTTACAATCATGGTTAAGTCAATTGCTCACAGTAAAGCATTTTTGAGCAAATGAAACATATGTTCGGTAACAATAGGAGTTTCAAGCTATGAAAAGAGATTATTTTAATTTAATAATTTAGAAGAAGATTATTACAAAAAAATTGTTATGCTCTCTTAAAAAATTCAACATTTGATCTCTTCATTCATATCTGTTCATTTCAGTACAATTTTTCAGCTTAAAATTAATTTCTTTAATAATTAGAAGAAATAATTCTGAAATAAATCTATAATTCTCTATTACTAAAAAGCATTAAAACTTTGAGATACTATTTAAGTATTTTTAAACATATATGCATAGATAAGGTTTTTTACTTGTTTTTAAGTAGTAATTAAACCAAAATTTTAAAAAAGCAGATGCGCTCTTAAAATTTATACGACTGCTCGGAAATTTAGCGTACCTTGAATAACCGAAATATTTTTTTAATATTTACGAACAAGAATACACACGAACTGCTATCAGAACACATAAGCAAAATTCTAAGAATAAAACTGAAGAAGCAGAAGTTTAAAAGTTTAAGATTTTAAATAAATAAAGGTTTATTTTATTTTAAAAAATTGCCTATTAATGGTTTCTCATATTGTTCTTTAAACCTTTTCATTTACATTTCAGTATTTATGAATAAAATTTGTATTACGAATGCATCAAATATTTAAATCGTATGGAGAAAACCAGCAATGGGCGGTTTTTAAAATCGTCAGCTTCAATTATTGTTTTAATTTTCTTTCAAAAACAGTTCAGACGATAAAAATATTTTGTTATCGGAAAATTAAAAAAAAATATAAAGATACAGCATTTCAAATAGACAGAGCTATAGAAGATAAAACATTTTAGTATTTTTTATAAAAATAGGTTTTAAGTTAAAAATGTTTTATTTGAAATATATTTTATTATATTAATCCCAAGCAGTACCGGCTTGTCATCTATTATAAATTAAAATAAATTAGTTGAGAAGTTTTAAAATTAAATTCTACATTTTATACAAGCCTTTGATATCATGAAGCTATTATTCTAAGGATTTTGTTTGTATGACTATTATGCTAAGGATTATTATCCTCAGGATTTTATTTATATGACTTTTATGTTAATTATTTTATTTATATGAATATTTTCCTAAGGATTTTTTTCTGTAGCAATGTTTTTCTAAGGATTTTATCTTTATAAATGTTATTATTCTAAGGATTTTATCTTTATGAATGTTATTATTATGAAGCTATCATTCTAAGGATTTTTTTATATGACTATTATGCTAAGGATTATTATCCTAGGGATTTTATTTTTGTGACCGTTATGCCAAGGATTATTATCCTAGGAATTTTATTTATGTGACCGTTATGCTAAGGATTTTTTTATATGAATGTTTTCCAATTGATTTTTTGTAGGAATATTTTTCTAAGGATTTTATCTTTATGACTGTTATTATCCTAAAGATTTTTTATCTAAATGAATGTTATTATCCTAAGGATTTTATTTGTATGACAGTTATCTTAAGGATTTTATTTGTTTAGCAGTTTTATCCAAAGCATAACAGTATGAAACAATATTTGAGATTAATTTCACAGTAAAACTAATCTCAGTTTTAGCATTCAGTATTTAGTATTCCGAAATTCGAATTCAAAACTTTACATTAAATTGGAAAAAGTAATAATAAATAGATTAAAAATTTAGAAAATGATTATAAAATATTTACTTACCCTAATATAATTCTTAATTTTTCTTCAAAGCAGCAACGAAACATGGAATGATAAAACCAGGCTTTCTGAATTATTCTGGACGTATTTAATTTTTAGATAAATAATTATCACATGCCATTAGGTCTTAAAAACATTAAATATTTGTGGAAAATAGTTTGTCCAATGTTGAAATACGTTCAAATATTCTACATTTAAATCATTGATTCCTACTTAGTATCGAAGCATACGAGTATGAATTAATACCGTTGTCCTAAACACACAATGCATCATAAATAAAAAAAACGTGATAGTCCGAATAAAATTTAGAACCAATGAAATCTTATAATAATGAAAGTAAAACTATTTTCATTGTTGGCAGATTATAATAATGAAATGTTTTAGAAAAAGAAAATAAGATTTATACGCAGCAAAACATGGCAGATGGTTTCCAATAGAGAAATAAGTCAACAATTCATATTCTATTTGTAAACAGTTACAAAGTTTGTTACTGCAGAAGAAAAAAATATATACTTTTCCTTTCACAAAATTAAATTATTGATGTAATTTTTTTAGCTTTAAATAAAAAATATTTTTTCTGCTATTACCAGCTATTTGCAAGAAATAGTTTATAATTTTATGGAATAAATTATGTAAAAAATAGGTTTCGGCTATCAAGAAGAATCTAATTCGAATATCTTCCGATCGAATAAAACAACATTAACAAGTATTTCTTTTTACATAAAATTATTAAAAAAAGAATTTTTTTAATGGGTTTACTAATTTTACTAATTTATTCTTTTACAAAGTTTATTAATTTGCATGCAGAATGATAACTCATTTGAATCGTTAAGTTGCACGTATAGTTTGGGTGCGAGAGTATTAAAAATAAGCTGTTGAGAAAACAGCAAATTAGCAGCAGTATTTTCTTTAAAATAAACGCATAAATTTTAAAATTCTTTGTGATGACTTTTATCATATATTTTATTTTATCCTCCGATTATTAACACATAATATCAATTTGTAAAATAAAAAGAAAATAATATTCCTAATAATATTCGGATGATAATCATTTTGTTGGTGACTGAAATATCGTTTGCAATTTTTTTAACGAAATATTTCAACAGAAAACATTTATTTAAAAAAAGTACTTTTAACGTGTTTTTGTAAATTTTAATATTCAATTTTCTTGAAAAGCTGATTAGTCTATACATTGAAAGATAATTTATAATACACAGTTTCGGTTCGAGAGTATTAAAAATAAGCTGCTTAAAAGTCAACAAATTCTGAGTATTTTCTTTGGTATGTAAACAACGTATGTAAATTTCGTTTTGATAATTTTTTATCAGATGCTTTATTTTATGCTACAGTAATTAGCATATTAAATCAATTTTCAGAATAAAAAGAAAAATTTATTCCTAATAATTGTAAGATAATCGTTTAGCTAGCGTCTGAAATATCGTTTGATATTTTTTTAGCAAAATATTTTGAAAGATCAACTAAAAAAATCACATTTTCTTTGGTATGTAAAGTCAATACTATATAAGTTTTGAATTTCCTTTTGATAATCTTTATCAGTTACTTTATTATCCTACGACTATTAACACTGGGGCTATTATTTTATCCTAAAGAGCAATTTTGAAAACATGTAGCAAAATAAAATTATAACAAAGATGTGGATTATAAAAGTAAACAATTGTAAGTTAACCATATTGTTGGCGACAGAAAAATGATTTGCAATTTTTTAAAGAGAAATATTTTAACATATAATTTCAATCTAAGAACTTATTTCTCTATTATCCATGATTTGGAACTATTTGTTAGAATTTTTTTTATCTTTGTAGAAATATCATGTTGGTTTTCTCATAAAAATGAATGTTTTGCATTGTAAAAAATATTTAATTCTTTTTGTTGCTTAAACGAATAATTTTTCATTTTTAAACCTCATTTCTTAAAAAAAGTTGTTTCTGTTTTTTTGTCAGAATTCAAACGATTATTTTTAAAAACGTAAATATATTCTGATAGAATTATAAACCAATTTAGATTCTTTTCGTGAAAGTGTAATCATTTTGAAAAGTAGAATCGATATTTTTTATTTTATGAAATACTAGCCGCCTTTGGCGACCAGTCGGTTCGCCAATATTAATGCAGACTAAAGGGTAAAATCTTTTTTTATATAACTTGGTTTCATAATAAGTTTTTCAGCAAAACATTTTTAAGCTTCAAATTTCGACAGTCATATAATTCACTTATGCTATTATGTAGGTCTTAAGCAGTCTAATCTTTGAACTCCGCATCTCTCTCTGATTTTCTATCAGTGCACGTAAAATTCACTTTTAAATTAAATTGAAAATGATGAAACTTCAATTAATATAAAGACCTCTTTACTCAATCCAAGCATGTCTTTAAATACAACTAAGAGCTGAAAGCAGAGTAGTCCGACATTGAAGTTTATGTTCAATACAAAAATTGAAACATCATAATTTTTTTTAATAATTTATGAGATCTCAAGGAATTATTCAGCAAAAAAATTCACAGGTTAATTGAAACCTTCAGTTTTTAATTTTATTTTTAGATGTATATAAATGCTCTCAATAATATAGATTTTTTTTAGGTTTATAAATATATTTCAAAAAATTTGGTTTAAATTCCTTTGGTCTTATAGATTCATGTTTGTAGTATATTCTTAATATTTCAACTTCTAAATAAATAAATAAGCAATTATATCTTCTTCAAATCTGGCTGATTTATTCAGTTCTGATTATTGCAAGTTTAGAACAATCAGCATTTTCATAATCTAGACAAATTATTCAATAGTAACTCTGATTGGCTTCTTTGATATCTTGATAAAGTGATCTAACATCGCCAGTTTATATCGAATAGTTATGTTGAAATTTTCATATATCGATCAGCTTCGATGATTGATTTAGTTGATTGGAATGCCACTTTTTTATTTGAGGACTTATTATCTCAAGAATATTTTGTTAAATATGATTCACAGAGCAGATGATGTATGTAAAAATTTAATTTATCAGCATTTTCCCCTAAATCTATAATTATATATTTCACTTGGACCAATTGCTAAGAGATTTATGTCTCTCCTCAAAAAATTAAGAAATTAGATGTTGGGCTCCGATTAGGGGAAGGTGCCTTGTAGATGTGAAGTTATATTTGCCTTAAATAAAATTGTTTAAATGGATTAGTAATATATGTATAGTAAAATATCATAGAAAACGTTTCCATCCATTTATTTTCCAAAAATTTCATGTTTCATATTTGTTCCATTTTATACAGACACATGTCGAAAATGACAATTTCATATGTTTAATTTGGAATGATAGTTGATTTTTTTTTCGTGAGAGAACATGATATTGTTTTGGTAGAAAGTATTGATGTCGCCGAAATATGCGGGTAAAAATAGTTTTATATGCTTTAACAAATTTTGCATTGTTAATTATTACGTATGCTTGTTTGAAAGAAGATGCGTTTTCAAATAACTGACCTACTTTTACCAAACCAGCTTTATTATTACGTTACTTCGTTGAAAGAATATACGTTTTTATTTCACATGATTCATTAAAATGCGGAGATAATTTACAATCAAGAAGGCGAATTCTTTGATTTGAACAAAATATCTTCTTCACATAAGCAAAAGTAGCAATTCAAAACATGCCTTATTGTTTTAAAAATTAAAAAAAAAGGAATTAAAAATATTTTACTACTACTCATTATCAATTGCTTTTTGTTCGTCGTTTCTTTGAAATGACCTCATTTGCAAAGTTCGTCTAAGATTTCTCGCTTTTAAATAATTAATCTCGCTCTCAGAAGATTATCGTTTGGTGCTTTTCTAAAAATTCTATTTCAGTTTTAACAGTCGCACTTTTGTAATATATTTTTTATTTCTTTAATGGAATTGTTAATTTTGATATAGCAAACAATCAAGAAATATTTTCTCTTGCATTTATTGTTTAAAAAATATCACATTTCCTATTTGTTTCAATTGATATAATCACGTGATGAAAATTGTATTTTTCTATTTTATTTTTGGTAGTAATTAACTTTTTTTAAATAAGAACTTCAGAAATTGTGATGGCAACATTTTATTAAAAGCTGATTTTTTTTGAGAACCTCGAGAAGATAAAATTTTATTTTTATTTTATTTTTGCGAAATAAGTAGTTGAAAAAAAAACACGATTAAATTACATGTTAAAAAATTCATTAAAATTAGAGTTTTAGTTCGTATGTCAAAACATTAGTATCATTGAAAAGCTAATTTTTTGGGCTTTAACCTGAAGCAAAAATCAATTTTGTGCTGTAATGTTTTCAGAAGTTATGGCGAAAAAACGTTAAAATTTGACTTATTTTTTAATTAATTAAAATTTTAATTAAAAATTCAAAAAACGGGCTCCGAGGTGCATATTCCCGGCCTTCAAGGTATACATATACCAAATTTGGTAACTGTAGGCTAAACGGTCTGGCCTGTACAGCGCCAACACACGCACACACACACACACTTCGTACTTTATTATAAGTAGAGATGTATTATATTTTTTATAAATCATTTTTTTATTTAATTTGTGTATTTATTCTTTATTATTAGAGAGAGTTTTAATCTTTAAAATTGTCAACGAATTTTTTCTTTGCGTCTATAATTTTAATTTTGCATGTTGTATTAAATAAATAACTGTCTATGAATTTTTTTAATGTCTTCTTTTATTATTATTTATATTAGCATTATATTAATGGAATATCTATTTTAAACATTTTGTGATTGCTAATGGTTATTGTTTCAAAACAAAATGGTATTTTCTCATACTATAAATTCCTATTTAATATCCTTTTTGTAATACATGATTTTTGCTTTGCATTAAAATGAGTAAATCAGTTATTTGAGAATCTAGAATTTAGATATTTTATTCATGCACAAAAAGAAGTTTTCTGTATCAAATAAATGACAGACATTACTGTGTTATTTTTCATGGCCGGGTTTCATCAAATTTATTAATCGGACTTTGTGTTCCATTAGAAAGCTCATTGAGAAAGCCGCCGACTTTCTAAATAGATTCCAAACATTTTTATTCTTGAAATGCTGTTTTTTTTTTAATATGAAGCGGTTTCATTATTTTAATTTAAATGGTTAATTTTTAACATATATTCAGATATATTACTGATAAAATCTTCTGAAAGGTTACAGAACATCTAAAATTGGACACAATAAAATGACAGTACATGTGAAAAAAAATATCCTAAAACTCCAATAAACTGTTTTGTATACCTTACATCACGTGATAATGACGACACTGTGACGTCACTGTCGTTCGTACTTTGCAGACGATGCGATAGAATTATGAACTTTATAAAAATAAATTCATATTTGGGATTGCTTTAATAAAAAAATATGATTCAATTTCTACTATTAGCTCAACATCTCCCTGTGTGTGTGTGTGTGTGTGTGTGTGTGTGTGTGTGTGTGTGTGTGTGTGTGTGTGTGTGTGTGTGCGTGCGTGTGTGTGTGTGTGTGTGTGTGTGTGTGTGTGCGTGCGTGCGTGCG
>JAOUZG010017540.1:3057675-3071434 GCA_026289955.1 Argiope argentata
GTGTGTGTGTGCGTGCGTGTGTGTGTGTGTGTGTGTGTGTGTGTGTGCGTGCGTGCGTGCGCGTGCGTGTGTGTGCGTGCGCGTGTGCGTGTTAATAAAGATTTTTTTTCAAATATTATCTCGTTAATTTTTAAATACTAACTCGATTTTTCTAACTCGTTTGTTTTTTCCTCACGCTAATGAGGTTAGACTTAACATGTTTTCGACGATTATTCTGATTTTTTTTCTTAATGTTTAATACATTTAAAGTTAAACAATGTTAATTAATCGAATTTTCTGGATTCTTTTTTAAAGTACTTTCGAATTAAAATAATACGAAATAAATAAAATTAAAAATTTCTAATCTGTATCGCGTTATGCCAACTGTCGTAGAAAATTCCCGTATTGGCGTTGAAAATTCAACGCCACTTGAGTGTGTTCAGATTGTGTTCTTATTTATATTCAACAAGATACTAACTTGATTTTGTTTTTACCTAGTATAGTTTTTGTTAAATTTTTTATATTAATTGTAATTTTTTAATAAAAAGTTACTAAAATAAATTTTTTCTTTGTGGACCTAAATAGAAATTGACTAAAAATTTTTTATTACTTCTTTTATTTTTTAAAAAAGGAAAAACTTTACAGATTGAAAAATAAATTGAAAAAGACAGTAAATAATAGACCGTAAATAAAATTCGTTTGCAATAAGTTCTTCTTTATAATTTATCTTTATTCTTTTTTAGCTCCATCATTTAGAAAATTGAAATTCTATATCATTAAGAATTTCAGTTATCTAAAAATAAAACATTTAATCTTTTAAATGTTTATTTATTTACCTATTTATTTTTGGAAATCATTAAATCGAAAGAAGCATTTTGTTGACAAATAATGCAGAAAATCAAAATAAGGAAATAAGACGAAATAATTTGATATTATAAATCATCGTCTCGTATTAACGATATGCAGCTAAGATAAATAATCAAATGTGAACTTTGAGGTTGAGGATAGGTTTCCAAGAAACACGAAGTCAAAGTAGGCGTAGGTATCTGCTTTTAAGGGAAAACCATTAATGGTCTAAATTTTTTATCAGCTGCTATTTTGCGGTTGAAAATCTGGGGAAAATACGCTTCCATTGTTTATTAAAAAGAAAATTAGGTGTATGGGCATTGATGTTTTATAAACACACATTTATTTTGAGTTTATGGCTTTATAAACCCTTTAAAACATTTTCACTGCATTTGCATTTATATTTTTGATATATTTATATCAATTATAAATACTATCGCAGTTAGTAGACTATTATTTATTTTATGTATTTTCTAAATATTATTTTAGAGATGCTTCCCAAATGCTAAGCTTTATTAAATTTTTTTAATGCTGGGTTTACACTCGGTTAGTTATAAAACGACAAGTAGCCTGCGCATGCGCAAAAGGACTAAAAAATGTTTTTCCGCCGACGGCAATTAATTGTTATTGTCCAGCCTGAACAACTACAAGCCGCTGTATTGTATTTTTCCTTACTTACTGCGCATGCGTTTGCAGAATTTGGTGGGTGTTTTGGTGGGAAAATATTGATGACTTATCACAGATCAATTCCGATATCTTTTGCTCTTTGCTGTTTCTGATGTTGCGTACTGTTTTTTATCATATCAGAAGATGATGTTGATTTCTGGGAGGAGGTTTTTGGCGTCAACAAAAACCCGTAGGGGAAAAATAAAAACTTTATTATCTGCACGAGCATCTCAAAAAATCAGCTTTTAGTAACGTGTTACCGTTGCATCTACAAAAGCTCTGATTTAAAAAAAAGGTTAATGAATACATCAAGTAAAGCCTAGAAAAATGTCATTTTCAGCACCTGATTATATGAAACGTGATATTTTTCTAAACAATAAATGCGACATAAAGTTTTTTGGATCGTTTGCAATATACTAAAGTGAACTCATTCAATGAAACCATTAAAATGAATAAAAACATAATTTAACTCGCACGAGCACGTGGAGCTCGGTCGTTCAAGAAATGATGTTCTGACACGATACACTGAAATATGCATAGCAAATTTCATTTTAATCTTTACTTTTATATTATTTGCCATTTCTTTTCTATAGTTCTCGAAATTTAAGTATGTTATTCTTTTTTAAAAATATTATCACGTTTCTTTGCATAAATATCCATAATTCTAATACAATACGCAGTGAAAAAGAAAAAATCAAGGACGCCAAAATGGCAATTTATAGCCAAGCATGGATTGCCTACATTTATCTTAATGGAACTGTAGCAAACATAAATCAGACCCTTTCTGCGCATGCGCTGTCTACTTGCCGTCTTATAACTTGCCGAGTGTAAAACCGGCATAATAATAAATCGTTAAAAATAAACAATTTTATTTTCACAAGTTGAAAATGCAATTGCCATTTATCAATTTCTAATTTTTTAATGTTTTTTATTCGCATGTTATACCAGTAAATACTAAAGAGGATAGATAATGATATTTAAAATTTAAGTGTAATTCTGTATTTCATATATACCGTTTTTCTTCCTATAAAATATGCAACGTATTCGTAATCATATATTGGTTTCATGAACCCATCTATAGAGTAAAAGTAGTAAAATTTCTCATTAGCTATGTAAACTAAATATTACTTCACTAATAAAGCAATTACTTTCTTATATACATTGTGTAGTAATTGCAAAAGTAGCATGTAATGTAATTACTTTCTCATATATATGGTACAGTGAATTGCCAAAATAGCATGTAATGTAATTACTTTCTCATATACATTGTAAAGTAATTTCCAAAATAGCATGTAATGTAATCACTTTTTCATACACATTGTATAGTAATTGCCAAAGTAGCATTAATGTACTTATTTTCTCATATACGTAGTATAGTAATTGCTAAAGTAGCATGTAATATAATTACTTTCTCATATCCTTAGTATAGTAATTGCCAAAGTAGCATGTAATGTAATTACTTTCTCATATACGTAGTATATTAATTGCCAAAGTAGCATGTAATACGAATATTTTCTCCTATACGTAATATTGTAAACATCAAACAATTCTAACCTCAGATATTGGCAAATCTCCCCGTTTTAGACCTCTTTAAGTTCAAAAATATATTTCTGGAAAATGACCGTCTCTCCGTGACAAAGATTACTTAAAACCACTTTGACTTAGATGGATGAAACTTAATATACGTTCTTTATACCGAATTGTAGATTTCTATCAAAATTTGAGCAAAATCCCCTCAGTCTGTCTATCAGGATATTCAAATATAATTTAACCCGTTAACTGCATCGACGTCTTGGCAGAAGGGTAGCACGTCTTCCCCATGATCTAGTCGTCCCGCGTTCGAGTCCTGGCTCGGTTGTTCTTCTGTGTTCTATTTGTAAGATGTGTGAATGTCACCCCCTATAAAACGGATTTAGCAAGTGCATGTGATGAGTGAGTAGCAAAAAGTCGTACTCTTGGTCCTAGTTGACGCTACTACAAAACAAGAGACTCTGATTAGACTTAAATAGCTGTTTGCCTCAGCAAGCTTAGACATGACAAGTGCCATAAAAAACACCAACACACGATAACTACAAAACTACTAGACGAGCTCCATACATAAAATTCAATACACAGAATGAGCACCTATTGTCTGGACACCTATGAAATTTTTAGCTGAATCCAACAAAGGATTGACCATCTATCGGCTTGTACTTTTGAAAACAAGTGAATGCAATAACTCAAAGTCGCAATGACTTAAATATGTCGAATTTAGTACATGAGTTTATGATTACAAGTGTAGTTTGACAAAATTTTGCTGCATTCGATTGGGAAGAAATAAGTCCGAGACACGAATTTGATTTACGGAACATTATTATTCACAGACCAGAAACTAATCGCCAAATAACTCGCTAACAATGACACGAAAGAATCAGTAAAAATGCTGAATTCAAGAAAAAGATAATATTTCGTGACTATTGTATACGAGTGATATGCATAGTGTTCTCTTGGAGAACAACTTTATTAGTCTTGAAAAAAGTTCGAAGAAGACTACTGTTTTTTTCTTCTTTTTTATTATATGATTATTATGACATTATATTGTTTTGGTTAGGAGGTTTTGATGTCACCGAAATTTAAGGGAAAAAATGAAAATAATTGGTTGAAGAATTTTTTTTACCTGCTTTTACTCGTATAACTTTATTATTACGTATTATTCTTTAAAAACAGATGTTTTTTAAAAAGTTTCACCTGCTGTTATCAGTATTGCTTTATTGTTACGTATGCTTCTTCACAACAGATGCGTTTGTAAAAAGACTGACGAAGAACTACGACCTCATAGCTGTTCTTTCCTCTGAAAATTGGTCGAGATCCAAAACTTTGTTTGCAATACACACACACACACACACACACACACACACACACACACACACACACACACACACACACACACATATATATATATATATATATATATACACACACACAGAGAGAGAAAGAGAAGTCTCGTGATTCTTTCAAACCGGTTTAAATTGGTTAATGGCTTAAATTAATTAAAATAAATAAGGACTTAAAAATAATAATGTTCTCATATAACTTGAAATTTGCTATTGAGGATTTCCTTTTCTTTTATTATTATTATATTCCACACCTAATTTTAATCAAACTTTAGTTGTTGCTAGATGATTTATGTTCTCAATACGACTGTAAAATATATGTCCAATATATGCTGTAAGAATGCTTGAATTTCAAGGCACAGCATTTGCAACTTTTTTTTTTTCAGAAACTTAACATTCCGATTTTCTTATATGATATGACACCACATCACTTAAAATCGAGAGTTTGACCCTCTCTGGTGTGGTCAAATATTTTTAAATGGGAGGGGAGAGATTTTTGTCATAGTAGTGCTCTCTGCCCCCTACAAATTTGGGGTATGAATGTAACTAAGATATAAATAGGAGAACTGAATACTCGTAGAATCGTCTGCGATTCGAGAATCACAATTTACAAATCTCAAATCTATAGAAAAAAAATGAGAAAAAATAATCACAGATCTTTAAAATTAATCCATTTGTTTTTAACATAAAGATTATGCTTTTTAACTGAACTAAACGATAAAAATCATCTCGGAAATTCTCTAGAGCCACGTGCACTCTGGCTTAAATCTGACGGTTGGCCACTCAAACGCGAACAGATTAGCCAAGTTTCAATTATTCATTCAGGAAAATTGGCTGCCGATTTGAATGATAATGTTGTTTTTTCTTACGTGCGCAACTGTTAGATGCCAGTATAAATTAATTGGATTAAGAATTTAACGAGCGATTTCAAAATTCGAAAGATTCGTGCAGATCTTCAGTGAATTATCAACGTGTTTAGCATTAATAGATCTTCGGAACGAACAACAATTTTAATATGTTCTCAATTTTGACCCTTCTTGAATTATCATGTTTTCAGCTTGGTTTTCGGTTGTATCCCTTTGAATTCTCATATTGTAGTATAGAGAAAGTATAATAATATTTGAAAATTTGAATTCGAAATTTTAAAGAATCTCTACGTATTATACGTGCTTGAGTTCAAAAAAATCCATTTCTGGAAAAATGTCAGTCAGTCAGTCTGTCTGTGACAAAGATAACTAAAACACGCTTGGAGTTAGATGATTGAAATTCGGCATAAGATTTTAACATTAAATTTGCAGAATTCTATGACATTTTGAATACATTTTGTGGAGAGAAAGTCCGTCTGTCTGATTATTCCAATATATTTAAGCAACACTAAGAGAGCTACATATACAAAATTCTATACACATAATTAATATTTATAGTATAGACACTTTTACGTTAATTTTGTGCCAAATTCAGCAACGGATCGACCGTCTGTCTGTCCGAACTTGCAGAAACACGTAAATGTGATAACAGTTACACAATTAGTCATTGCAAACACCACATACTTAGTCATTGAAAACATCACATATTTAGTCATTGCCCGAGTGTGTGGCGCTCGTTAAATCTGTTCGTGGTCGCAAAGTCCTCCATGTAGAGAGAAATACCACTAGGGGTACTGGGTCAGAGGTGATCGTTCTCTGTTCCAAGTCTAAATTATGATCTGAGATGAATGAATGAATTTGCATGAATGAAGTCCGCACCCTAAAAAGGGTCGTGACGTGTGTGTAGCTAAGTCGTACTCTTGGCCTTAGATGGCGTAATTGTAAAACAAGAGACTTATATCTCCGACTTAAAATCTGCTGATGTATCACCGGGGCTTGCCCATGGCAAGTGCCATAAGTAACAACAACATTTGGTCATTGCAAGCACCACATATTCAATCATTGCAAAAACGCAATGACTTAAATATATCAAATTTGGAATGGAATTTTATGTATACAAGTGCAGTTTTATATCAAATTTATGTTTCAACCTGCTGAAGAAACGTGTCAAATTCTCTAACTTCTGAAAGTCTCTAAAATATAAATTGGTAGCGGCGGCCTAGTGTTAAGGTCCCGACTCGTGAGTCTTAAGGTTTCCGGTTCAAGAACAGATTCCACCTAAGAATAATCGTGTAAGGGGTTCTGATGCACGTTAAATACACCAGGGACAAACGTCCTCCCACTAAATTGGTGTGGCTTGGAGAGGGGGTGCCAGCTCAGGTGTCATCCTCGACATCTGATCGTGGTTCAAAGTTACGAGATCAGTCCCAAAAAAGCCCTAGTGTTGCTTTACAGTGAGTCGTTAAAACAACTAATCTGAAATGTAAATTCGATTTTTTGATACTATTAACGCATGCCAAAGATTAATCGCCAAATAGCTCGCCAAGGATGATAAATTCACGCCAAAAAACTATTTCGTAACTATAGAACGCCAATGCAATCTAAAAAGTTCTCAGAAATGACACATTTATGAGATAATATGTGAGAATGTTTAGGGAATGTTCACTGATTGTATACAAAAAAAATTAAAAGATTCGTTTTATAGTCATAGGAAAATTCAAAATTTGTATTTTGATGCATTTCTCCATTTCAGATTTCACTGTTTTCAGAAAACCCATTTTTCGAATTTTAGTTGTTTGTCTATCGGGCTGTAAGAATGATGATTCAAAAACGCAACACGTAACAAACCAATTTTTTGTTATTTGGTAATTTGACGTTTGCCCCTGATGGGATTTAACTTGCAGCAGACCCCCTTACCCGACGGTTCTTCGGTGGGGTCAGTCTCAAACCCTCCGGTTTCGAAACCGAGAATGTTGTCAGTACATACGGGTGATATCCTTCGATTGAAAGCATTCGTTTACGATGTTTGCATGGTGAGGACAGGAGTTGTCTCCATAGATACAAATACTACGCCCATGGAGCCTCGAAAAAAACGTACATGTTGTTCCAGAACGGCGTCCTGATAGATTTGGTTTGTCATGGTTCTAATTTGAACATTCATGTCAGTTCTGGAACCCAGAATAATTCCTCCCCAAATGAGCAATCCTGCACCACAGTAACGGTGTCGTGAGTTTCGGTAAGGGAAACACATCTAACAGGCCTATGGATATATAGACCAATCTACCCTAAGCACCTGTATTTGGTCTGCTTTTCAACTGCCGTCCCAGAGGCTGAAAAGAAGTGACGAGACAGGTTTGATGCTGTTTTCCGTCTTTTTCTTTTGGCAGTAACTGCCGAACACCACTCCTCATTCGAAGTTACAATTCGGGGGCGAACTGTGCTGTAACGTCTACTGACATTACCACCATCTTGGAATCATTGCCTAAGCTTGGAAACGACACTCTGAGTGATTCTAAGTTCCTCGGATATTTCCAGATGTGTAAGCCCGCACTTTAGACACCGATAATTCTATCATGTAAAAAATCATCCAAATGCGTCCTTTGGTGTCATAACTATGCGGCTATTGCACTGAAAGGCTTATAAACCGCTTGAGAACAATTTTACTTCTTTGCATGTATTCCTTATACATCACTCTATTACACTCTCGTCATTGTGACGTACTATGGGTGTCATCTAGTGTCTTCCTGCTATTTGCATATGATTTTTGAAGATGTGTGCAGTCATTTTACGGGCGATATATGTATTTTAGAATTGAATTTCCAAGTGACTCTGAATTATCCTTAATTTATGGACATGAGTGTACTACGAAGCTCAAAATTCTCATGTGTGGAATCTGGAAATATAATCCTGGTTCACGCACACTATTTCGGATTACTGCGCTAGTCGAGGTCCACAAATTTATTTGAAAATGCGGATATATCCGTTTTAGAGAGTTCGCGAGTAGTGTCGAAGGAACCTTTCCAGGTGGTTTATTTCGTATTTTGTTTCAAAAATTATTCGTCGACATGAATATTCATCTTCCTGCATTTTAAAAACCGAGATCTTGATTTCAAACCATTCTCTAATCATTATCTATGTTAAATACTTTCCTCCCTGAATATGTAGAAATCTATTTTTGCTTTATCCTATGCAAAGTATATGAATAGTAATCGTCAAAAAAAAAAATTCAAAATCAAGATTTTAGCGAATCTACAATTTTTAGGTTTCCTTGAATTTTAAAAAGACCTTTTTGAAAAATGTCTGATTATCTATCTGTCTGTGATAAATATAATTAAAAAGCACTTTGATCTATGTAGATGAAATCTTGTATAGGGTCTTTGTATTAAAATGAAAAGCCTCAATTAAATTTTGAACAAAATTCATCCAAAGGAAGACTTTCTGTCCAGCTGTTGGAATATAAGTTAACACGATAATTATAAAATAAAATGTGTTATATTGATAAAATTTGATATTAATAATTAACATCCTAGTCTAGAAATAAGTCGAATTTTAAACCAAATCAAATAAAAATGAAATCTACAATCTAAACAAGATCTACAATCTAACAAATTTCAAGTTATCATGTGAAAACATTATTATTGTAAGGTATTATTTGTCTTAATTAATTTAAGTCATTAACTTGTTTAAAACCAATTTAAAATAATCACGAAGTTTTGGAGTTCGACCAATTTTGAGATGAAATAACTGTTATGATGTCATAGTTCTACGTCAACCTCTTAAAAAGGCATCTGCTGTCAAAGAAGCATACGTAATAATAAAGTAATATTGTTAAATGTTGGTCAGACTTTTTAAAACCTATCTGCTTTCAAAGAAGCACATATAAAAATAATGCAATAATGGAAAAAGCAGTTAAAAAATATATGCGATTAAAGATGTTGATGAATGTTGTCATTTTTTGCTTTAAGCATTGCCTACGGGAATTTGAGCTTTAATAATTCATTGCCTCGAACTATTCAAAAAACCCTAACGAAAACAACATCATGTTCTCACATGAAAATAAGGATTGACCATTTGTACTTTTAGGAACGTGTAAAAGCGATGACTTAAATATATCCTTTACTATTTGATTTTACCATTACAAGTGTAGTTTTGTGTCAAATTTTTACTTCATTCGGTTGATGAAAATGCGTCTAAACCCTAAATTTTGTTTTCGTATACTATTAATAGCATACCAAAAATTAATTGACAAATATCTCGCCGAGCATCACTTAAAAGTTTCAGTAAAGATACAAAATTCTCGCCAAAGTTTAATATTTCTTAACTATTTTATACCAATCCTATGCATGGCGTAGTTTAAATTGTCTCCTTAATTAGAGAGTAAGAGAAAGAAAATTTGAGGAGACCTTTCAAGCTGATTTAAAAAATCTCATAAATTATTTTTTTTATTTCTGTTGTTAGAAGTTAATTTTTGCCATTTAAGTGCAACGAACTATTTATTTCACAATAAATTTTAAAATGCGCTTTTCAGTCTGAAAAGAATTCTGTCTTACTGTTGCCACAAAATTGTTATTAAAATAATACAATTAAAACTAAACAACTTATAATTATATCGAGTAATTCTTAATGGGAAAAATAAATGTAGCAAAAAAATCGTTTGCAATAAAAATCAACTGCAACTTCTTGTTTGACGTAATCATTGACAGCTTGTCTTGTTTTGTGAACTTATTTATGAAATAAACTATTTCATTTACTGTAAAAAAATTGAAATAAATAAATAAATATTCGATGCTGTGAATATGTAATGAAATGAGTTTTAAGAAATATTTTTTAACATTTAATCCATTTCATTGATTAACTTTATGAAAATCTACTAAACTTTTCTTATTTACATTTTAGATTATCTTTTATATATTTTGTCTAGTACAAGTGGTTTTACTGTGATGGAAAAAAGAATAGAATAAAAAAAACACTTTTGCAGACAACAATGCAGAGAACTCTTATGAGAATAAAAATGTGATTATTACAAAATATATTCACTTATCTCTTTATTACTTATAGGAATTTCAGATAAAAAAAATAAAATTGAGAAAGGATAAAAAAAATGTAAATGATAAATATTCCATTTAGAACTTATTTTTGTTGGTTGTCTAGGATTAATAATCTACTTTGAAGTTATTAAGGGTTATTCAATTTGTATCTCATAATGAAATTTATTCATTACCTCGTGATACACGTCAAAGAGATGTCATGTCTATTTGTTTTTGGAATCCGCTGATTTTATTGCAGACAGAAAAAGGTACATGACGTCACAGCTTAACGTAAAGCATCACTCAGTTTACTTGCTTTGATAGGCTTATTTTATTACTGCAAAGAAAATTTGCTCCATTTAAAACATCAAGACACAAAAACGTTCGTTGATTAGGAGACGCACTTTCCAAACTTTTGTTCTGCTTCTTTAAGAAATTCTTTAATACTCATCAGCTAGTTTGCTATTTTAAAATCAAAAAGGATCGGGAATCGAACGCATGACTCTCAACAGATTACAACAGTAAAACATTTACACCTGTGTGTTTTATCATGTCAGAGTATGATGTGGTTTTTGGTGTCAACAAAAACAATTAGGCGAAAAATATTTTTTTTATTTGCACGAGCATCTCAAAAAATCAGTTTTTAATAACATGTTCCCATTGCATTTACAAAAGCTCCGATTTTTTAAAAAATAAATTAATGACTGCAGCAAATAAAACTTAGAAAAATGTCATTTTGAGCGCGTGATTATATGAAATGAAATAAATAGGACATGGGATATTTTTTAAACAATCAATGCGAGACAAAGTTTTTTTTTGGATCGCTTGCAATACTAAAGTGACTCATTCGATGAAACAATTAAAATGAATAAAAATATAATTAAACTCGCAAGAGCACGTGGTGCTTGGCCGTTCAAGAAATTACGTTCTTACATGATACATTGAAATATGCATACCAGATTCAATTTTAATATTTATTTAAAACTGTTTTACTGTTGTAATCTTGCTTTTTACATTTACTGCATCTTCTTATATATAAGAAAACAAAAAAAGTTTCTAAAAACCATCTTCTATTTACATCGATTAAAGATTATCAGAACTAAACTGCTATTATTAAAAAGTTATCTTTATTATTTAACCTGATAATGTTTAAAGAATGGTACACTATCTGAAAATGGTGACAACCTTGGATATGAGCATGGTTTAAAATATTTTGTAGATCAGAATATTGTTCTTAAAAATTCCGTATGTAATAGAGAATAGCGTTTTTTTTTCTAAAAGTTTTAACTTTTCCATTCCATTTTTCCAAAATCCATTTTTATATAAAAAAAAAGAAGAAAAGCTCTAGAATTATTATTAATAATAATATTAATAAAACCAGTGAAATTAAAAAGAAAAGATTTTTCAAATGATGCCAACTTTCTCCACATAATAATTTTCTTCATTTCGAATTTTTTCAAAATATTTTGTAGTTGTTGTTTTAGCACACATATTACGTAATCTATATTACTATTATGAATGTGAAAGTTTAGATGCATGGAGGGATGATGTTAGCCATTCACGCCAGAACAGCTGAGCAAAATTTGATGAAATTTACATAGATATATTACAGTCTAAAATAGAACATGGGCTACAATTTATTCCAGTTAATTGAGTGGTTAACTTTTTATTGATTGAAAACTAACTTTCTCATCAAAAGTCTTCACTTCTCCACGACAAATGAGTAAGACTTCAGTTTGCTTTTTTTCCCACGCTAATGAGGATTAATATGTTTTCGACCGATTATATCAAACGATTCTGTTTATTTTCTTAGTATTTTATGCATTTAAAATTAAACTATAGTTCGGATTCATTTTGAAGCCCTTTTGAATTAAAATAAAGCAGAATAAAGGAAATTAAAAATTTCTAATCTGTATTGCGTTCCTGGGTAGAAAATTCGTTCATTTGCGTTGCTCCAATTGGCATCAGATCTCCAGTTCTCACGCATCAAATAAAATAAATTCTCTTATGTTCAATAATTTAAAAAAAAGATTTAAAATTTTAAATGATTTTTTAACTTTTCAGTCCGTTTTAAAAATGTGGTATATTAAGAAAATCATGTCGGAACATAATATTGTTTTAGGAATGAGGTTTTGTGGCGTCAACAAAAACCCGTAGGCGGAAAATTTAAATTTTACTATCCGCAAGAGTATTTCAAAAAATCAACTTTTAATAACGTGATGCCATCCCATTTACAAACGCTCTGATTTTTTTAAAAAATAAGTTAATGACTCCAGAAAATGAAACCTAGAAAAATGTCATTTTTAGAGCGTGATTATATGAAATGAAATAAATAGGAAATGCCAAATTTTTTTTAACAATAAATGCGAAACAAAGTTTTTTTTTATCGTTTGCAATACCAAAGGGATTCATTCGATGAAACGATTAAAATGAATAAAAGTATAATTTAACTCGCACGAGAACGTGGTGCTTGGCCGTTCAAGAAATGATGTTTTGACATGATACATCGAAATATGCATTACAGATTTCATTTTAATACTTTTTTAAATAATTTCTTTTCTGCTTTAACGCATCTCTAAAATTCAATTTCTACTTTTGATTGTTTTCGTCTTCATTGTGATTGAGCAATAAAGAAACATTATATCATCCGAGTTGTTTATCTAGAAGAGATTATTGTCATGACGGAACTGTGCGATAGTTATTAAATGCTATTAATCTGACGTCTTATCGTCTCGCTTGGCTTACAGTGTTTCCGTCGTAAAGGAAAGATGGTGTCCGGATAAGAGAGTGAAGCTGCTTTTGCGCATAACTCGTTTTATCTGGGGATAATATTAATCTCCAGTCTCCGTTATTCGAAAATTCTTTTTCCATTATTCAGATTTACTTTTTTTTTCCTTTCATGTCTAGATTCCGAATCTTTTGAAACATTTTAATAACAAAAGCAGGTCAACTCATGCTTAAGTGATATACGGTGAACCAGCTTGATTTGGGAATAGATTCCACCACTTACTAAGGGGGGAAAGGATGGCATTGAAATAGAATAAATGGCAACATATTTAGATTCCAGAAAAATTTATTTGATATTAAACAGCATAAGGGCAGGTCATTAGAAAACTCATACTTAGATAGATAATGAATAATGCAGGTATTAGTTTATGAGACAACTTTCAGTACAATATTAGATGACGTCAGACGAATTTCCATTCCATATTAAATGGCATAATGACATATCTCGGCTAACTGTTGCAGTAAGTTATACACTAATAAATGCCATAACACGTAATACAACTCGCAGTTTGATGGGAAAAGTTGCAGTAAGATGTTAAATGGCATCAAACAATTACCTTTCGGTATTAAATGGCATATTGACAATTCGCAGCTAACTTCTACAGCATGTTACACACTCACAGATGACATAACATGTAATACAACTCGCAGTTTGAAGGGTCAACTTCCAGTAAAATATTAGATGACATCAAATAATTAATATTCGATATTAAAT
>JAOUZG010017540.1:3071707-3082347 GCA_026289955.1 Argiope argentata
CTCAGATGCCATAACATGTAATACAACTCGCAGTTTGATGGGACAACTTGTAGTAAAATATTATTAAATATTAATTGTTACTGCAAGTTTCACTATGGCATTTAATACCGAATATCACACAATTAATATTCGGTATTAAATGCCATAGTGAAAATTCACTGCTTAATGTATTCAGCTTATTAGATAATTAATAGTTAAATATCAAATTGTATATATTCCAATTCGCACTTTGATGAGATAAGTTACCATTAGATGTCAAATGGCATCATAAAAGTTTCCATTCGATATTAAATGGCATAATGCCATTTCGCAACTAACTGTTATTGAATATTATACATTCTCAGATGCCATAACATGTAATACACCTCGCAGTTTGATGGGACAACTTGCAGTAAGATGTCAGATGACATCAAACAATTAATATTTAGTTTTAAATGGCGTAATGGCAATTCGCAGCTAACTGTTACAGCATGTTATACACTTACAGATGCCATTACATGTAATACAACTCGCAGTTTGAAGGGACAACTTGCAGTAACAATTAATATTCAGCATTAAATATCATAGTGAAAGCTCACTGCTTGATGTTTTCAGCTTATTAGATAATACATAGTTAGATATCAAATGGCAAATAATACAATTCGCACTTTGATGAGATAAGTTGACATTAGATGTTAGACGACGTCAGAAAAGTTTTCATTTGATAATAAACGGCAAAATAACAATTCGCAGCTAAATGTTGCAGTATGTTATATATTCATAGATGGCATATTATACAACTCTCAGTTTAATTATACAGCTTGCAGTTAGATATTATATGACGTCAGAAAAGATACTATTCGATATTAAATGGTATAATTACAACTCGCAGCTAAATATTTTCAGCTTGTCAGATCTCAAATGGTATATAAAAGAACTTGCACTTTAAGCACAAGTCAGGAAATCTTCCATCGATGTTAAAGGGCATTATGATAATTCATAGCTAAATATTAAGGCTCATTAAATAACTCATAGTTACATCATATCAGATAGCATGCAATGTAACGCTCAATCTGATAAGGCAATTGGAAGTTAGATTTTATATTATAAGTTGGACAACTTAAAATTTCATTTATGGAGGTAGGTACACTTCGTCACATGATATAGTAAGCAATTTATTGTTATATAAGACAGCTTTGTGTTAGATAGCATCTAATATAACTCGTAATTAAATAAGGTAGCTTATGTTTAGATGTTAGGTAAATATGTTAAATAACTTCAGGTTATGTTTTAGATGGCCTCGTTAGACGTTACATGCAGTAAATTAATGATCCTATTAGTTAATCAGATATAGATATTATCTTTCCACGGATATATTTTAAGAATGTAAAATATCAAAAGATAATGCAGAGCTTTGTTCAGAAATTTTTTTTTCTTTTAATATCTTTCGTATGGTAAAGAGGGTTAAATTCAGAATATTTAAGTTGTGTGTGAATCTCATTTTTTATCTCTTTCTTATCATGAAATAATTTATTTTCGATGAGCAGAGCAGAAAAATATTTTAAGCAAGCTTAACGGAAAAATACTGAATGACAGATCTGATACTGCTGATGAAATGCTATGATTAGCTCGCCGGGGTTGTATTTTAAGAATGTAAAGTACCAAAAGATGATGCAGAATTTTGTTAAAAATGTTTAAATTGTTTAGGAACTTTATTTTTTTTAGTTTAAAGAATTTTCTTTTTGAAGAATAGAGAAAAAAAGATTCTTAGAGCAAATTTTCAGTACAAATTCTGGTGGATAGAGCTTATACCGTTAATGAGATGCTGTTATTAGCTCCTATTTGTATTTTAAGAATTCAAAGACCCAATAATGATGTTGCTTAAAATCTTTCAATTCTGTAGGAGATCATTCATTTTTTTTTCTCCAGTCCCTTTTTTGAGGTAAATAATTTCTTTCAAAAGAAAAGAAAAAAGCCTTTAGAGAAAATTTCCAAAAGAGGTCCCGCATGATAGAGTTGTTATCGTTCACAAAATGCTATAAGCAGCACACCATGATTGTATTTTAAGAAGGCAAAGCATCAAAACATGATGCAGAGTTATTGCTTTGAATTTTTAATTATATAGGAATTTCTCCTGTTTCTCTAATGCATTGTTTCTTGTAAAGAAATTTCTTTTAGTGGAACAGAGGGGAAAAAAAGAGGTTTGAAAAAAAATTTCCAGAAAAAATTTATGCCATTAATAAGATGTGGATATTAGCTCCAGTGGATGTATAATAAGAATATCAAATATCAAACGCTAATCCCAACTTGAGTTCAAAACATTTTTATTATTTCAGAACTTTTTGGGCTTTTTCTTTTTAGCTTATTTCTTGCCAAAAATACAATTTTCTTAAATATATATCAAATTTTTCGGTGTAAAAGATTTTGATGGGGGAACTGATAATGATGACATCATTTTCTCTCGTTAAATATATTTTACGATTTATAAAATTCCAGAAACTGTCCAAAAACTTTCTTTGGAAAGTTTAAATTGTTTCAGAGTTCTTTTGACATACTGAACCTTTTTTATAAGAAAGGAGATATATCTTTCTGAAAAAATAAAAAAGGCTAAAAAAATTAGATCAAATTTCATGAATAAAAGCACATTAAGAGTATATAAACTAAAAACAATAATTTAAACCTATTACCAAATAATTTCGGGTGAATTTTTTAGAGTTATAAAATGCCATAACTTGGCACAGAATTTCCACATTAAAGTTTAAATATTCCATAACCACCCTTTATCTGTTTCTTTTTTTTTCTTCAGATATTTACTTATCGAAAAAATTTATTCATAGAAACAAAAGAAAATAAAAAGATTAAAATGAAATCTGCTATGTATAATGCAATGTACCATGTCAGAACATCATTTCTTGAATGGCCAAGACCCCACGCGCTCGGGCGAGTTAAATTATATTTTTATTCATTTTAATCGTTTCATCGAATGAGTCACTTTGGTATTGCAAACGATCAAAAAAAACTTTGTCTTATTTATTGTTTTAAAAAATATCGCATTTCCTATTTATTTCATTTCATGTAATCGCGTGCTCAAAATGACATTTTCCCAGGTATCATTTGCTGTGGTCATTAACTTATTTTTTTAAAAACGGTGCTTTGGTAAATGAAATGGCAACGCGTTATTAAAAGCTGATTTTTTTGAGATGCTCGTGCAAATAATGAAATGTTTATTTTTCGCCTACGGATTAAAATGCTTATTTTTCGCCTACTGATTTTTGTTGACGCCAGAAAACCTAATCCCCAAATCAACATCATGTTCTGACATGGTAAAAAAACAAAATAAAAATCATAGAATGTATATGTTTTTAAATATAATGATAATTTACAGAATTTTTCCATGCAATAACATTTCAGGAACTTTTCGAGAAAACTGATTGAAATTAATTGAAAACCATCGAGTATTTCTTAAAAATGCCTAGCCTTTTTTTTTAAAAAAATCGACATAGTACTAAATAATTATTTTTCTCTTAAACCGTTGCAGTTTTGAATTCAACAACCAACAATCTGCATCCCCAACTGAACGCAGATGCCCTCTATTTATTGCTGCAGATAAATAATTGCAATAAAAATATATTAACTGAAAGAAAATATCATATCTTAAAACCCACAATTTTTTAGTGACATTTACAGCAGGGGATAGTCCTAAACTCACCACCCCAGATTAAGAAACCAGTGGCTGGATTACCCTGCCACAAGATATCATTTGACCCAAACACCCCTGCCATCGTAACTGAACCTTATGTAAAGTCCTGCGACCATCAAACATCTTTGTGTGAAATAAGTCAATAAGCTCTGTGGAAGAAAAGTGGTTAGGGCAGAGCACTCCTAAAAAGAACAGTTATTCAGAATGCTCACAAAGAACGTATATTTACAATACGCTGGCCGCTTACTGCAGCTTTCTGTTGTGCGGACACAGGCTACTTGAAAGCGAAGCTAGTTAGGGAGGGTGGAGGGTCTATCGTAAACACGGCCGACCCCTCTGTAAATTCGATACACCCCGCATGGTATGCACAAAGAATATGTCTGAGGTTATCACTTATGACAGACAGAGATGACTTTTCTTACGGGCCATCTCCGTTATGTCTTGGATACGCCACCCCTCGGCTACGGACGACCCCTCTTTTTTATCGGCGGTTCAACCCCCGGAGTCAATTGCCCGTTCAATGACAGGGGTGTCTATTCTTATAAGGGAGGGAATCATCAAGTGGTTAGGGTGGGGGAGATGATCCCCTTCATTTTTTGCACCCTGAGTTTGGGAATCTTCGACCCCAGGGGGTTTTTTTCATTCGATTTTTCTTTGAAGATGCCTTTAATGCGGCACTTAATTTCACGTGGGGTAGGGCCGTGCGTGTGAGAGCAAGGAACTGGGACATGGGATGGCACCGGGGCCTGGGATATATTCGACCCATAAAACCAGAGTTTATGATTGGAGGGTTAGACTTGCTCTACATTTGAATGGAGTTGGACGCATAAAAGTGTCAAGATGTACAGTTTTTTTTGCTTGAAAAATCTAAAGATTACTTTTTGACCAATGGCACAGGAAAATTTTAACCGTGAGGTAGTAAAATTCTTACCATATTTGCATAACTGCGGCGGTAGTGTTTTTTTTTCGGTAACTTTTCATTTCCTGGGTATGAGAAGGTTATTGACCCAAGAGCCTTTAACAGGTTGGTCCGATCCTTTTACAGGTTGCTGCTCTTTTTTTATTTCGAGAAAACTTTGATCTTTGAAGGTATTTTAACTTATTTTAGAGGTAACGGTGACACCCTTTTAAAAATCTTCAACACAACAGTGGAGCATAAACCCGGTATGATTTGAAGCCATTCTGAATATCTTATCGTCATTTACAGCACGATTGTAAAGCCTATTCCTTCATAACTAATGTTATGTTTATAAGTGTAATAATATCTCTTAATTTGTTTTAATATCATTATTAATTTTTTTAAAGTTTGATCTTAAACTAGCTTTTACCCGCAACTTCGTATGCATGGAAAAGCACACAGCTGACTTAAAAACAATCCATTCACAATGCGTATCTGAAATAAAGCAAAACTGAAAATCAAGTTCCTATTTCTTTAAAATCAAGTCAAATCTATTTTATTTATATAACCAGATTAAGATAGTTACAAAAGTATCATGCACATATTTTTTAAACTTTTAATTAAAATGAAAACTTGGTGGTGAGCTATTACAGCCCAATGCACATACGTAAATTTTCAATGCCAATTGCGACAAAGCAAATGCGTGCATTTTCTACTCCAGTTGGGTTAATGCGATATAGATTAGAAATTTTGAATTTCCTTTATTTCTGTTTTATTTTTATTCAAAAGTTCCTTTATTCCGTTTTATTTTAATTAAAAATCTACTAATTAACAATGTTTGGTTTTAAATACATCAAACTCTAAGAAAATGAATGGAATAGTTTGGAACAATTGGTCAAAAACATATTAAACCTAACTTCATTAAAGAAGGAAAAACGAACTAACTAAAATCTTACTCATTTGGTGGTGGGGAAACGAAGATTTCTGGCTGGAAAGTAAGAAAAGTGCCGCTTTTATTATTTTCTCGTAATTTTTCCATATTTTCTCTGTATAAAAACCTTCCTCGTGCCTTAACGAAAATATTTTTTTAAAAAAATTAGTCGAATTAGTCGAGCCACTTTCGAGTTGTGTATTTTGCAACACATTTGGCTATTTATTTTTATTTATATAGCTTAGACCTTGTCAACTGCATTATAAAATGTTTTCTTATTTTCTGTTCCAATTCTCACTTTTTATTTAATTATCTCCAACACTTGCTTAACAAAATTTCTGGCTGCATTGTTCCCGCTCCGGTATCGAAGGGATAAAATTCCTTAACATGTATTCCCTTGTCTAAATGGACACGTGACAAAGAAAATTCCTGTCAGAATTACATGGTTAAATCACTGGAGAAACAAATTATTACTATCATGTCAGAACATGATGTTATTTAGGGAAGGAGGTAGACAAAAATCCATAGACGGAAAAAAAACTCAGGTGAAAAATTGAAAATTTATTATCTGCACAAGCAACTCAGAAAGTCAGCTTTTAATAACGTGTTGCCATCGCATAAAATCTCTTATTAAAAAAATAAGTTAACGATTACAGCAAATAAAGCCCAGAAAATATCATTTTGAGCACCGGATTATAGGAAATGAAATAAATAGGAAGGGTGATATTTTTTTAAACAATAAATGCGAGACAAAGTGTTTTGAATCGTTTGCAATACCAAAGTGACTCATTCAATGAAACCATTAAAATGATTAAAAATATTATTTAACTTGCACGAGCACGTGGTGCTTGGACGTTCAAGACATGATGTTCTGACATGATACATTGAAATAGGCATAGCAGATTTCATTTTAATCTTTTTTTAGTCTCATTTCTGAGTCTGAAAGTATTGGTCTCTGAGTAGGATTGGACTGGGTTTCAACCAAGGTTTAGCATTAATCGTTGGTGATTGCATGAGAGAAGTAAATGGTTATAGGTATTTTTTTTTCATTAGTTCGAGGACTTTGCTTGTAAGAAACGCAGAAATTCATCTGCCTGCATTTTTTGTCAATTTATCACATCCCACCCGCATACATGTCGAAAGCGATTTATCAATGAAAATTTCATAAACGGCTTTTACTACGAATTTTCTGTTGTTTTCCAATATAAGGAATGAACAACGAAAAGTGAAAACAAGTATACCGTTCAAGAAATGATGTTCTGACATGATACATTGAATATAACTGTTGATATGTTTGATAATTACCATACTTGGAGACAAGGTGTTTGTTTGAGAATCTAAATTCGTATCTTTTTCCGATCTGGTTCTTTGAATTGTTTTCTGAAAATTAAGTTGATTAACCTGCACTTCCGTGCTCGGTGGGGGTTGCCTTGCGGCAGCTCATCGTTATATCCGAATGGCTTCGGCCGGGACGGAGTATACCTATGCCATATCGATGATACATTGAAATATGCCGGCTTGCTGGCACAGGGGTAGCGCGTCTGCCTCGTGTTCAGGAGGTCCCGGGTTCGAGTCCTGGTTCGGGCATGGTTGTTATTCTGTGTACTATCTGTGAGATGTGTGAATGTGCCCCCTGTAAAAAGGGGTTGTGCAAGCGAATGAGATGAGTGTGTAGCAAAAATCGTACTCTTGGCCCTAGTTGGCGCTACTTGAAACAAGAGACGCTTCACTCGGCTTAAATCTGCTGCTGGGTCCAGCAGCGAGCTTGTCCATAGGCAAGTGCCATTAGAACCAACCAACATTGAAATATGCAAGGCAGATTTCATTTCAATCTTTTTCTCTCTCCCTCTGTATGTTTAAGTGTGAGAGGGTGGGGGTATGGGTAATAAGATGTACTTTGAAGGGGACAAATCTGCACCTATCTAAAATCGTCTGCTATTTAGATCAATCCCCATTATTACAATTCTCAAGGTTATTCGTCTGATTTGTGCTGTCTATGGCAAAATAACTTTGCCTCAAAAAGCTGTCTGACCTTTTGAATTGCCTTTTTCACAGACAGAGAGACAGTAACATTATTCCAAAAAATGAGGGTTTTTTTTTATCTCAAAGGGGAGGGGGGAGGTCTGAAGCGTGGATATTCATCAAAATCTGTAATTCGAATTTTTTTGAAAATTACGTACTTTCTATGTGCTTAGTGTACGCAAAATGAAGGCCCTCTTATTCGCATGTATTTTGTAAAATGTGATATCCATATCCAAATTTAGGCCCTAATCGACTTTGTGCGGTTTATTCTAAAATTAATTTTGAATGAAGGGATTTCTTAGGTCATAATACAACCATTTCAGAATCACGTGTCGGACAGTTTACGCGAAGCTGCCTTCTGTCGGCATGCACTTAGGCATTCCACCCTTTCAGATCCGATGGTGCCCAGATAAGGAAAACGCTGTATACAGGAAGTAAACCTGCCCCCGGAAGATTATGATGGGTTCACTGTACTTGAGTGATAAGCACCCAAACATCCATTCACTTTCAATGCGTAACCCCTTATCAGTGATGATAAGTCTAGTCGCCAGAACCGCCAGATAAGGCAAAAAATATTCTGAAATTAGACTTTAAACTATTGCTTTTGTTTACCGTGATAAGCCTGCATGCAGATAAAGCTATTTGTGTGTGTAAAAAATGATGCGTGAAAATATCATTCGGAGATTCAATATGAAACGCGTATTGAAATGATATTTTTGAAAGAAGAAGAAAAAAAATAACATTGGAATTTTCCAGAATTTAACTCAAAGGAATCTGATTGCGAACGTAAAATTTTTCAACCGGACTATATTAGTCAATGCGAGTAAAACTGTTATCTGTTTCTAGTATTCGATAGATACAAAAAAGTGTTGTCTTAGTGATGTGGGTGACTTATTGTAAATCAGGTGTATATTTCGGAAATATTGTGCAATCGAAACGTTACATCAGAAATGTAACGTTTCGATAATGTAGTAGTTTTGATAATGTAGTTAAAAAAATAACATTTTGTTGCTACAAAAATATCTTTTGAAAAAATGTATAGAAAAGTGAAACCACTGGAGCAAAAATTTATAGAAGATATATAATATTTCAGAATTGATTCTTCGGTATTCAGGAGGGGGGAGGTTACGGTCTCGGTACGTGAGCCGTTAGGTTTCAAGATCGAGACCTGATTCCACCGAAGAACCGTCTGTAAGAGGGTCTGTTGCACATTAAATCCATCAAATTCAAACGTCCACCCGCAGGTATTTTGTGGATGCCAGATCAAGTGTCGTCCTCTTCATCTGAAAACGGTTCAAAATTGTAAGATCCGCCCTAACGCTTTAGAACGAGACGTTAATATAACTATACTAAACCAGACTTGATAAGGGGATCAATTGCACGTTATATCCGTTAGGGTCAAATGTTATGCAACTGATGTGTCGTGGGCTGGAGAGCAGAGTGCCAACTCAAGTGTCGTCCTCTTCGTCTGACAGCGGTTCAAGATTGCGAGATCCGTCCGAAATAGCCTCAGTCGTAATGCAGATTGGTGCATCTCTTATAACTTCTTTTCCGTGCACAATATGGCTAAAGTGGGAAAATAAATTGAAAATAAAATTTCTTTCCAGGCACTCATCCGTTTACATCCATCCGAAAATAAAATTTCTTTACTACGGGAAGTTAATATAGCTAAACTAAACTAAATCTTACACACTCAATTTATTACTAACTAATCTTAATTAAGCTAAACTAAATCTTACATATATATTTAAAAAATTGAGATTTTTATGATTTTTACCTCTTCCTTTTCCATGAATTCTAAAAACACTTCTTCTCAGAAAATGTCTATTTATCTGTGACAAAGATAATTTTTTAAAAAACCGCTTTTGGCTAGATGGATAAAATTTATTGCACGGTGTTTATATCAAATGCATAAATTTCTATCAAATTTTGCACAAAATGTATGTAAAGGAAGTCTGACTGTCCGGCTGTTCAAAAATATATTAAGTCAATAACTACAGGGTGTCCAAAAAATTCCCGTACTGATGATTTGTGGATTTATTTTACAAAAACAATAGGTTTAAAAAGAATTATTTTTATGCCAATGATGAAAAGCACTTTTAACAAAACTAAGGAAAAAATACTGAACTTACATTTATAATAAACGTTCAAAAAGTCCACCCCTTTCTTGGAGACAAAGCTGAACTCGTTTGCGCATGTTTTTCGAATCGCGTTTTAACATGCTAGGAGTGATTTCTTGTATTCCTTGGGTAATTGCGATTTTCAAATCATCTATTGTTCGAGGATCACCTTCATAAATTTTGTCCTTTAAATATCCCCACAGAAAAAAGTCCGGGATGTTCAGATCAGGGGATCGAGGTGGCCAAAGATTTTTTTGAGATCAGTCGATCGCCGAAAAAAGCTTCAAGCATGTCCGTGGTTTCATTACTCGTATGGCAAAATTTAATATACTTGAAAAAAAAATCATGGATAATGATTTTTTTTAAATTTGGAGTACGGGAACTTTTTGAACACCCTGTATAAAATGAAGAGATAGATAAATGAAATTTTTTACACATATTTAATATTTAGTGTAGATATTTGTGAAATTTTTAGACAAATCCAATGAGGGATGGACCTCTGTCGGTCTGTATTTCGAGGAACATATAAGCACGATATCTCAAAAACGTAATGATTTAAATATATCAAATTTTATATGAAATTTTATGATTACAGTCACATTTTCACAGCACGTTTTCGATAAGAAAAAATGCGCCCTGATATACAAAGTGGATTTCCAAATACTATTAGCCACATGTTAAATTTAAACACCACACAACTCAGGATCACATGATAGATTCCATAAAAAAAAGGTAAATCTACTCTAAATGTTAATATTTTGGGATTATTGTACACTGGACCATCACCGTATTTTCTGGGATAATAATTTTATTAGAAATTTTGTGTTTTAGGGAGAGCACTGCTGCTGTTTTTAAAAATGTATTCTTATTATAGCAGTGATAATGTGTGAACAAAAAAAAATTCTGATACGTTGCATTTCCAAAGAGTATTAATCTATGGTGTCTCACTAGGTATACAGCGTCTAATATTTACACATTGGGATAGAACAA
>JAOUZG010017540.1:3128438-3175663 GCA_026289955.1 Argiope argentata
TGTGTGTGTGTGTGTGTGTGTGTGTGTGTGTGTGTGTGTGTCGTCATGTATTCATATATATTATCTCATATACTCACATTGATTTCCTCATGTAATCATATATGTTATCTGATATTATCATATATATTATTTCACTCATTTATATTTCTTCATGTATTTATATATATTATCACACTCATTTATATTTCTTCATGTATTCATATATATTATCTCATATGCTCATATATATTTCCTCATGTAATCATATATATTATCTCACTCATTTATATTTCTTCATGTACTCGTATATAGATTATCTCATACGCTCATATATATTTTCTCATGTACTCATATATATATTATCTCATATACTCATATATATTGTCTTGTGTACTCATATATATTATCTCATATGCTCATATATATTTTCTTGTGTACTCATATATATTATCTCATATACTCATATATAATTCTTCATGTACTCATATCAATTATCTCATATACTCAAATATATATTTCCTCATGTACTCATATATATTATTTCATATACTGAAATATATATTATCTCATATATTCAAATATATATTTCCTCATGTACTCATATAAATTATTTCATATACTGAAATATATATCATCTCATATATTGAAATATATATTATCTCATATATTCAAATATATATTTCCTTATGTACTCATATATATTATCTCATGCACTGAAATATATATTATCTCATATATTCAAATATATATCTCCTCATGTACTCATATATATTATCTCATATACTTAAATATATATTTCCTCATATATTCCTATATATAATCTCATATACGTATTTATATATAATTTTGCGTACTTCATAAAGCGTTGTTTGATAGAGTAAAAAGTAAATAATAGTTTTTCCAATCGGCCAATTGGATTCAAAATTTGGTATAAATTTATAGGTTTATAGATAAGGTTATATACTAAATTTCACCAAACCAACTTTTGTTTTCGAGTTATTCTCATGCGAATTGATGGATAGAAGAATAGGCAGTCAACTATTCCAACGATTTATCTCAAATTTTATATCATTTTATTGTTTTGTGATAATGCCATATGCCAAGTTAAAGAAGTCAAATTGATACTACTATTGAGTAAATGTGCATGCATATTCGTGTGTATTAAGACAATCTGCAGTCTATTTCATTGAAAATTTGAAATAGATTTATAATTTTGTTGTAAAAAACCATACACCAAATGTCATTGCATTTGTTCCGTTTGTATATTATTCGTATTAATAGACAGACAAAAAAAGAAGCTCAAAGACATGTTATTAAATTCGACGGATTTTTTTCGGGGGAGAGGGGTCAAACAATTCGAACTGTCAGGCATACTCTAAGAGTTGTAACTAATATTGTGCACTTCTGTGACCAACGAAAATTGTTATTTCATAATAAAATGAACAAAAAACAAGAATGTCTTAAAATTTTGCAAATAGGCATGTTTCCAATTTAATTTGATTATATTAAACTCCCGTTTTATGAGCTATGTTGTCCTCAGCTATTTTGGGAAGGACCTCTAAATTTGAACCGCAGTCATAGGACGAGGACGACACCTGAGCTGGTACTCTCCAGCCTTATGGCTCCGAAACCAAGAACTTACCACCAAATCCCGCGGAACCGGGCACATTCCCTACGATGAATTTAACAAGCCAGCTTCCACAGATTTTGAACGCCGTAGAAAAATTTTAATGATTTCATTACAGTAAAGTATTTCCCTAATCGATTCTATACATTTATTTAATTCGAAAGTGCAGTAATGCATCAAATATTTAAATTTGTATAATAAAACCTAAACACATGCTTTGAATCTTAATTAACATTTATCTTGTTACTGTTGTTTCGTGTTCCGCTTTACAACGGAAGGAGGGGTAAAGTAGCTTCTGACGATGTGGACTTCACTCATGCATTTCATTCATTCATCCACAGATCGTAATTTAGATCTGGAACAGAGAACGATCGCCTCTGACCCAGTACCTCCAGCGGTATTATTTCCAACATGGATGACTTTGTGAACACAACAGATTTAATGTGAGCCAGCCACCACACACACGGAGAGTCTTCGGTTGGCGGGTTCGAACTCGCAACCCAAAGGAAGCAAATTCAACGCCTAACCAAACCACTCCCCCGGTTACTTAACATTCATAAAATTATTTATTCAATATAAAATCGTAAGTTTTATTATGCTGCATAGCCCACCTTAGTGGTCTCTCCAAAACTTTCTGGCATATTCTCTAAAGTATCATACTGGAGGATATCTTAAATGGCATTTTCATACAATAGTTGCGAAATATTAACCTTTGGCTTGAATATAGCATTGTTACTGAATATATCTCGTTCAAAATCTTATGGATATCTACGCCATAGTTGTTAATTCTGCGTATCAAATCTTATCTATCTAGGTCTCTTCATTTCGAAAGTTATCGAGTTCTTATATTCGAACAGCCAGGCAGATTTCTCCTACTCAAAATTGGATATAATTCTACAAATTCTGGATAATATTCTTATTCCAAATAAATCACGGACAGACGGATGGACATTTTACAAAAATGTGTTATTCGAACTCTATGATGTTTGGAACGTTGAGGTTCGACAAGATTCGAATATTTTGACGATTACTCTCTGTCCTCTATACCAAAGGTACTCAAATCGGGGTCGCTGGTGTCCAAATACAGGGACAGCATGTCTTTCCCATGATCTGGGGGTCCTGGATTCGAATCCAGGTTAGAGCATAGTTGTTCTTAATATTTTTTTTAAATCTATGTTATGTTTTAGTGTGCGTGCGTGCGTGCGTGCGTGTGCTGCATGTGTTGGCGCTCTACAGACCAGATCATTCGCCCTACAGCTATCAAAATTGACATGTGTTGACCTTGTAGGCCAAAAATGTGCACTTCGAAGTGATTTTTTTTATTTCAATTTTTAACAAAAATTCTAATTAACTAAATATTACGTGAAATTTCGACATTTCCGAAAATATTATCGCATCAATTAAATCAAAGACTAAAATTGATTAATTTAAGAAAATTTGAATATCACCTCTTCGATAAAAACAGGCGATTTTAGACCACTTCCTTGAGAATCTGAAAGAAAAGCCAATCAATTCCCAGAATTTTTCAAGAGTGATTTACCTATATTATAAAAATGTTGATTGTTCTAAAATTTCATTGTTTAAAACTTAATAAATCGGTCAGATTTGATCACAGAAAATAGATAGGTTCATTTATTTGTTTAAAAGCTTTATTGCCATGAATATTTTGCAGAATATGATTCCTCAGGACTAAAGAACTATAAAATTTAAAATTCGTAATTTAATTAAACTTCAACAATTTTGCAAATCGGAAAAAATAAAATATTATTATTGACATCATTTAAATCCTTTCGAAATTAAAACTAAAAACTAAATTTTACAATGAATCAGTGACATTTTGTGGAATAATTCTTTCAGACATTACAAATTATGAAAATTATTCTGTAATTTTTTTTAAAAAAATACAAGTTTGGATTCTGTAAAAAATGTCTTCATTTTAATTGCAGTTTTATAAAATTTCCAGTTTAATTTAAAACTTAAATTTCGCATGCACTAATAGAAAATTAGAAAGAGACGAGTATTATTATGAACAGAAGGGCTTATGTAATTGAATGAGGGAATTACATGACTTAAAAATTGGTCTTAAAAATATTTCGCTGGAAAACGTTTACTTAGACCAAGTAACATACAATATTTAATTGAAAATTTTGTGATATCAATGTACTTTAATCCATTAAACTGAATCTTTAATTACTCTGAAAAAGATGTACTAATAAAATTTATTTATTTTATTCAAATATTGAACAAAATCTTAAAAGAATTTGCTTTTTTTTTCCATATTTGATAATTTAGCTTTCAAGTTTTTGTCTTTTTAAAATAAGATCAGAATATATGTTTTGATATCATAATATACTTCATTCTGAAATGAAAACAATCCAAATTTATTTACGTAAATTGATTTTGATAGTAAAATAAAATAACGGAAACAATTTCTATAAAAACAATTGAATACGCTTTACATCAAAGTTTTTAAATATTTATTTACGGATTAAGTACGTTGTTTAAAATTAAATTCAAAAATAAATACACTTGTTTCAAATTAAATACAAAAATAAATACGCTTGTTTAAAATTAAATACAAAAAAATACGCCATTTTTAACATATCTTTTTAAATTCCCATTCCCCAACTCCAAATTTTCGAGAAAAAAACAACACCCCTTGCAATTCGACAAGCGCCCCGCCGTCCGATGATTAAAAGAAAAACACAGTATCCTCTCTTCATTCACCTCCCCCCCCCCTGCCATCCATCCTCCCCTCCCAACAACCACGATGAGGATGGGAAAAGAGCATGAGCCCATGTAAACAAACATGTCCGTAGCGGTAGAGCGACGGCGATGGAAAAACTGATGCCTTGGCGACAGCGGTTGGCGATTTTTCACCAAACCCGGTTTGCGGAAGTAGAGACGAGCGAGGGAACCAGCGTTCAAGAACTTGTCTACGCTACGCATATTCCTACTTCACATAACGGTACTTACTGGCCGAACAGGTGGGCACTGAACGCGAGAACTGTTCTTACTCACTTCACAAAGTGCATGCATCGAACGAGGGTGCATTCCTCTAAGCCTAACTCTTCGCCTTTTTCCCCCGCTACCCCAAACTGTAAACAGTGGTGTATTGGTTATTCTGACTCGCTAGTGCTACACTCTCGGATTATATTTTTGTTCTATGGCATGGGGCCAGGTTAGATGATAGTTGATTCTCCTGAAATTCTGTGCATCGTCTGAGAGGGAAGGAGAAGAAAAACGTGTGACCTGTCCGCTAGAAGGTTTTGTTCCTTTTTTTTATATTGGCAATAGAAGAAAAAAAATCGTGCGAAAGGCCTGTGGTGGATTTTGGTAGTAGTGGAAGGTGTAGCATCATTTGACGGAAAATTAAGTGATTTGTTAAGATTCGGATGGTGCTTCAAATGTCTTGGTGCACTACGAGCTTCGGCAAAGTGGAGGTGGCACAGCCCCAAACATCCACAGGATCCATAAAAGGTCAGTACACTTTTTGTTACGTTCTTCGCCCCCTCAAATTTTTACCTCCGCTGATAACCGGTAACTTTTTAAGTGTCATTCTGTAATTTTCAATTACTTTAAGTGATTTCTGTTTATTTTAATTTCTACTTGGAATTAATTGTCTTTTTTAATATACACAAACATTTTTTTTAAATCTAGAAATTCAAACTATTTAATTTTCAAATCTTACTTTTCAATGTTATAATTTTCTGCTTCCACCTTTAATTTAGCTTATATATAAAATGTTAGAAAAAACAACAAAATAATACAGACAGAACACATATCAAATATCGTTTGGTTATTTGAATTAATCTTATTTCATTTTAATTGAAATCTTTTTTTATATATCGAGCTGGAATTCATTTTTTTTTTCATGAATATTCACTGATATTTTGGAATTCTAAATTCTTTGTTAATGTCTGACATTCCATTTCATTAACATATGATTACAACTAATTTTATTCCTTTTTTTTTAATATACTATTTAAATTTCCTTATTTCATTATCTGAATTCGTTTGTTTCGTTGATTTTAAAAAATTACCTTAATAAAAAATATTTATTCAATGTTTACTAAAAAAGTAATTGATTTTAACGAATTTTCTCCATCGTTTGGCTTTGGTTTTTTTTTTCTCCAAACATCGTCATTTTTTTTGTATGAATCAGGTTTCATTTTTTGTTTTCCTGTAACTAGCTGCTCATGATTGCCGAGAAGATTGTGGCGACAGTATTCAGTGTTGCCTAGCAACGTGTGTTGGAATATTTTGTTGTTTTCCGATAGCTCTTTGATCTTATTTGTGCTTTCATTGAAATCCAAAATTTCAACTTGTTATTGTTGACCATACAATTTCCGGGTCGCTTTTTTAATTTATTTCCCTCCATTTTTTCATGAATTCATTTCAGTTGCTTATAATCTTTTTAAAAAAATTTTCTCGCATAATTTAAATTATAAGCTATTAGATCAAGAGGCAGAAAAATTGATCCTTTCTTACATTGCAAGCATATTCAAATTTATCGATGAAATTTTAAAAAACATTCCTCAAAAATATTTTTTTAAAAATTGATCTTAAGGGTTGAATATGCCTTAAAACTAACCAATTTTAAATCAAATATTTAAATGACAGTTATTTAGATAAGGCTGGTGGAAATAAATTTGAGGCTAACTATTGTGTTATTTTATTTATCAATGAATCTATATTAATAAAAAATATCTTCAAAGCCTCTTATTCGAGAGTTTTAAATCCACATATTCTGTAAATGAAAACGGCAAGACATATAAATCAACAAATATAATTATTTCTGTATGCTACTTCATTATTATATTTTTTAAAAAATGTTACTTCAGAGACTGAGGTAACATTTTTATTATTAATTCAAATATTAATAATAAATTATACAACAGAAAAAAGTATTTCCTGTATTCTAAATTAATATAGAATGATGATCAATTTGTTCTTGACTTGATTTAGAAAATTTATTATTTTCGCTATTGTTTCCTGTTAAATTGAGTCGTAAACTTTTAACATAAAAAAATAATTCATTTCCAGCTGGCTTTTCATCCTTCAGAAACAGAAAAAGAAAAAAAAAATTCTTTCATTTCGTTGCCGAAGAATTTATCTTGTTTTATCTATTCCACGATCTCTTACGGGTTAAAGTTTCTGCATTTATCAATTCCTCTCCGTTGATAAATAGTTTTGGATTCTAATCCTACTTGAGTTGGGGAATATAGATTGAAGTTCCTCGTGTAATTTGATAACAGACCTCGCGATTGTTTCCTATGCTTGGAAACTATTTTTCTTTTCTTTTTTTATAGATAAAAAAAAGGGAAACAAAAAAAGTTCTTTCGTAGCTTACAAAAGAAGGCGTTGCAGATTTTACCATGCCATGGAATAACTGTAATAAATGGATACTTTGCATTATTGTCTACTGACGTAGGATCTTGAATTCTGAAGGAAAAATAATGCATCTCTTTTACGAGATTGCTTCATTGAGGAATACTGTCACTAAACATTTGTTTCTTAAATTCAGCCATTCTTCAATTTCTTTTCTTTAACGTATTCATATGCGAACTTAAATGAATTGAACCCAAAATGAATTGAAATGTCATGTTCTATTTTATTTCAATTTCAATGAATAAATTAAATAATTATTGTAAACAATTCAAAAAATAATAAATATTAATTCTTTTATTATTCGATAAACGAATTTTCATTTTTATTTTGTATTAATAACTAGATGACTGAATTATAAATAAGAATTTTTATCTTCTATTTCATTATAAGTAAAACTAATTCTTATTAATTTTTGCATTCTTATAATAAGAGCTATATTTCATTTTTTAAATAAATTAAATATTTACCTAAGTGAAAAATTCTAATAACCATCTATCTAAACTAAGATGTTGTCTTTCAAATATTAAAAAATCATTGGTATTTAGTATATTAAAAACATTTTATTTTTCAACTAATTTCATTTCGAATCGTTTGACTTTATTAAGTACGAATTCCATTCATTTAACGTATCAAGTTTAACAAAATTTCAAAAACAAATTACAATTTATTTAGAATGTTCTTCAAATTTCTAGTTTATTCTCGTTCTTTAATTGTTTATTTAAAAAAACTTGTTTGAAATATGTTCGAAAAGAAATTTTTATCCATTCAAAATTTAAACAATTGTTTTTCTTACATTTCATTATCAAAAGATATATCGATAAATCAAATTCTTCCTAACATTTCTTCATTTAAATATATCAAAGCAAAGGTGTTCTTATTTGCGTTATAAATGAAAATAAATTCATAAAGATAACATATCATCATAATCATTCAGTAAAGTCGATGACATCGGACTTAAGTGTTTAAGAATCGCATGTCTCTGAAAAGGATTCGATCAGATCAAGCATTCAAGTTGAAAAACCTTTTGTGTATTTACGTTTACGAGGCTAAATAAATCACGTGATCAAGTAGGAAGCTGGAGTGCATTTTTTTTTAACGATGAACGTATTGAATGACGTATGGAATATTTCTATCAGAGAAAAAGAAGTTACATGACAGAGTAAAAACATTCCCGTTATTCACGTTGTCGCGTAAACATATTGAATAAATATTGGCAAATTTAAAGGAAAACAGGATATTTTATTTTTAAGTTTTTTATTTTTAAAATTCGTCTCTTATAGTTTATATTGTTTTTCGTTTTAAAGGATGTATCAAGTCTGCTTAAAAATTGCCGAGCTGATTTATTGTTTACATTGAACAAACCTCATAAAGATAGACACTATTGTATGATTGGTCATCAGTGTTCTCGCATTATTCTTTATTGTATCATCTGGGAAGAAATATTTAATATATGCATTATTCTTATGGTAGCAATTTAGTTGCTAGTGTAAAATTTGTTCTAATGCATAAAAAATGTTTCAATGCTTTAATCATGGTACATTTCATGAAAAATCTGATGAAATAAGTTATAGTGGTGTTTAAATTGAATAAAAAGTGTGAAAAATTTCAAAATGATAACACTTATTGTTTCATTGAATAAATTAAATGAATGGAATGATTTTTCTTTAATTTAAAATCCCCTTATTAGAGTTTCATATTTTAAACATTCATTATTAAACCAAAAAAAATGCAATTTTTTCATTTTGTGTTTAAAAAAAAAATCTTTTGCTCTTAATTAAAATCTCATTTTTTTTCTTATAAAGCTTCGATTATTTTAATTGTATTTATTTATTAATTTTGTTTAATGATTATTTGAATTTATTATTTAATTGGAAAATAAAATTATTTATTTCGAGTTTAAAAAAAAATCTTTTGCTTTTGAATGTTTAAAATTTTATTTTATTCTTTTTTTAAAAATAAAATGTTAACTTTGATTATTTTAATTTTAATTATTTATTTTTGTTTAGCAATTATTTGTATATATTATATAATTAGAAAATAAAATTATAAGAATTTCTGATATCTTTCCTACATAAAACATTTTTTTGTTTAGTGGCAATTTTCATTAAATTATTATAATCGAAATATTAACTTTAACTTTGTAAAAATCTGTTAATATAATGCTCAATCTCTGTCAAAACTTTGATCGTTTAACTCATAAGCAAAAATAAATAAATAAATAATAGCATCATGCTATTGTGACTATGATAGCAGATTTACAATACCGATTAAAAGAATGTTCGCAATATTTTTTATCCCGTCTCTTTTTTTTAAAGTCCAAACACTTTAAGAGGTAGCGGTTACTGGTTTTTTATCAGAACTGACAAAGTATCTTTACTTCCGGGTTGGAAAAAAAAGAAGTTCAAACCCCTTTCGGTATGAATCTTAAATTTTAAAATGCTTTGAGAAGCGTGCTTTTCCTCTCTCGGTGCTTTTTTTTTTTTTTTTTTCGTTCGCTTTTTTTTTTTTTTCCCTCCCCACGGCCTTGAAATAGGGTAAAATGCTGCATTTTAAGGTCAAACACCTTACCTTTTTTTTTCTCCCTTGATTTGACTGTGTCTTCGTTTGCAGCTTTCTGACCTAATTCCATTTCGGAATAAAACTTCGTTGGATCTTCGTTGAACTTTTCATTATTTTTTTTTAAAAAGATAAGCATCAGTTCAAAATCGTGCAGGTTTGAATTTTCAAAATAAGAATTAAGCATCATTTTTATTTTTATTTCTTTTTGAATATTAATGTTTTCTATTCATACAATTTTTCGTGGGTGTTTCAAAAAATATGTAAAGCATTCATGATACAAAAATGATGTTAGTTAATTAAAGTATTAAGAAATAAACACCCCTAACTTTTTATCAAAATAAAAAATAGATATTGAAATGAAATCTGCTATGCATTTTCCAGAACATGTCAGAACATCATATCATGTCAGAACATCATTTCTTGAACCTCCAAGCACCACGTGATCGTGCGAGTTAAATTATATTTTTATTCATTTTGATCGTTTCATTGAATTAGAAACTTTAGTATTGCAAACGATCCAAAATACTTTGTCTCGCATTTATTTTTTAAAAATATATCACCTTTCCTGTTTATTTCATTTCATATGATCACGGGCTCAAAATGACTTTTTTCTAGGTTTCATTTGCTGTAGTCATTAACTTATTTTTTAAAATCAGAGCTTTTGTAAATGCGATGGCAACGCGTTATTAATAGCTGATTTTTTGAGATGCTCATGCTGATAATAAAATTTTTATTTTTCGCCTATGGATTTTTGTTGACGCCAGAAACCTCATCCCAGAAACAACATCTTGTGCTGACATGATAAAAATATAAAGCATTCATGAAATAAAAGTGATGTTAGTTTATTAATGGTTTTACGAAATAAATCATCCAGTTTTATTAAAATAAATTTTTTAAAAAAAAATCATTCTTTTCACTCGTATTGCAGTTGACTTTTTCTTTTGCACTTTTTTGTAACCTGCGCAATAAAATGTGCCATCCTATTGGGAATATAATATTATTCTTCATTAGCTGCATTTAAATTTAAATTACTTCATTTTTGTGTTTTTTTATCATCGCTTTTAAAGTGATATGAAGACTTAAGGTCTCTCGACTGAATACGTTTTAATGCCCTCGTCCTCTTAGTCTTTTTCTTTTTCGTTTCCAAATTCAGCTAAAGAATACTAAATTTTTCTTAAGTGAATATCTTATTTTGAAACAGACAATATTTAAATCATGTGAATTTTGTGTTTTTTCAGTATTTTTTAAAATTCTTTAACAGCGTAAAAGATTTCTCTAAGTGGCAAAATTGTATTTTTTGTTAAAATCCTTTTTTCTTTCTGATTTATTTCTATGATATGAATTCAAGTATTATTGTGGATATAAATAACTTCACTGGCTGTTTCTTCTTCTGAATTTGTTATTTATTACCAACAAATGCTCCGTAATTAAACGAAGCCACATCTTTTGTGAGGAGGATAAAAACAGGGGCACAATCATGTATCAAAATGTTATTAAGTTATAAGCTACAAAACCAGTTCCCTCCACAACCCCCCCCCCCTTTTTTTCGGTTTTTGTCCGATTTTTTAACTTTTCACAAGCAAATTTTTTTTTCGCCAAATCAGTCCGATTAATAGTTCTGTGAACAATGAAAACCCCTCGCATATGAAAAAAAAGAAGAAAATAATAAAAATCTTTCTCTCAATATTTTCTCACTTCCCAAAACTTTTCTAATAGCGAACATCGAAGATTAATTGTTTCAAAAGGAACTCTCCTGTGTAGAAGGAAAAAAAAAAAGACGAAAAAAAAAAAAGCAGTCTTTTTGGACTTAAATCATTTGTGGATTTATGGAGAGTAATAATTGCACTTGTGCGCATGCGTGAAGTTTACGATAGAGCATGTTTTTTGTGTGTAACGGATTTTGTAAAAGTTGTTTTTATTTTTAAGTGCGATCACTACAATTTATTTTAGAAGTTTTATTCATACATTTTTATTATCTAATATTGGATTTCCGATTTCTAAATTTCGCTTAGTCAGTAAAGATTTTAGTTTAAAAAAATTAGAAACGATGAATTCTTTTTTAAATTTATTTAACAAAATCTAATTGTTACCTATATTAATTATTCTTTTTTAATTTTTTAAAAATCAAAAGTTGTTGTTTTTTTTTCATTATATTGATCAATTTTCGGTTTTCAGATTATTCTCGACATATATTTTGTACATAACAGCTTAAGGCCGAATTGTAATTGCGCTTTGACAGTAAATTTTCTTAAGTGAATAAATTTTAAACAATTTTTTTAAAAATATTTTCTTTTTAAAGAGCGTGTATCAACATCTGTATTTTTAAAAATAATCATTGATAATACGTTTTAGTAAAACTTGTATATTTTTTTATTTGTCCCTAAAAATAACAAACGTTTCAGAGAATTTTATGAAAGCAAATTTATTATTACTGTCGAATAACTGTTTCATTTACTGACAAAATATTCTAGAGACACTTTATAACGTCTTTTTATGTTCGATAAATTAACAAGTTTTTTTAATGAAAATTATTTTAATTTTAATAAAGTTGTTTCAAAAATGTGATGATTACTTTAACCGTAAGGTCATGCGCAGTTATCCATTTACTGCGATCAAAATCTATTCGAAAAACCATCTCTCGGCGGAGGGTGTAGAGCAACCCCCAAACTTATCGTTTGAAGAGACTGACGTAATGAACATAGTAGGCAAAGGGGGGAGGAGCACCGAGCGCACAAAGGGATGAAGAACGCTGGAATCGTCTGCTGGGTGGAGGGGAAGGGGAAACGACCAGGAAGAGAAGAAGAACCACTTTACGATGCCGACTTGGCGCCTTCTTTCCCCTTCCCCCGCCCGAAGCAAGCCTTTGGGGGGCTGTAACCATAGTAACGGATGTTTGAGGGTAGACGCGGTGTAAGTTGGGATGTTTTGGGTGCGAATGAAGCCTCTCTGTTGGCGAGAAAGAGTTTTATTTAGATAGCTAACGAAAGAAGCCTTATTCTGTTGTTTTGATCGGAATTGCGCTAGTTCGGGAGGTTTCAATTTCACACTGAATTGTAAAATGTTTTGGAATGGCTTCCATGAATCTGAGATCTGATTTTAGGCACTTTTGAGACACGAAGACGGAAGTAATTACTAGACCGTCGATAATCTAGACTTTGATATAGATGGCCTGTCGGTATCCCAAATTGCTTTATCGAAGAATAAAGATTTGGAGATTTTCTAGGGTATACAGCGGATCAAAATCTATATAAAACCGTTAATTTTGTTTAATTGGTTGAAGATTTTTGATATATTTTTAAGATATGAATCATTTATCAAAAATCGTCATCAATCAAAATCAAGATCATGATATGATCAAATATGATTTTTTTTTCAAAAAAAAGTCCTTAAAAGAGATTTTTTTTTTCCTTTCCCTAATTTGATTTATGTGCAATCTCTGTAAGATTGAAAGTGGAGAGACTAGAATTCGCTATAATAACTCATTTAAATTTCTAGTAAAACACTTGTATTTCCTATTCAAAAAAAGGTTATAGTTTTGGTTTTTCTAATTTTTGTAATTCCGACTCCATCTTTGAATTAATAAAAAATCTGTAAAATCTAATTTTTTTAAAAAAAATAATAACATTTTTCAAAAATATTTGCTGGATCTATAAGCCAAACATATATTTATTATTAATAAATTCAAATAGATTGAACCAGAAAATACGAATATCGGCAATACCACTGAATAACTCGAGGCTATAAATGTGTATAAAATAAATTATACTTACTTCAGAATAACATTTTTTTAAACGTTGATAGATTACGGAAATTCCATTCAATTATCATTGCATTTGTGTCATGCATGCGAATTACTTCATTTCAGTTCGCTTCTGTGATTGCATTTTTTAATCTAATATTAAAAAATATGTATTCTTAATTATCGTTTGGTTATTTTTCTGCAAACCGTCAAAATGATTGGTTTATTTTATTTTATTTATTTATTTTTCAATTTCAAACTTCGCAGTTCATTATCTTTGTATATCAAAATATTTCTTTTGTTATGCTTCCTTATAAAATATTATCATGAAATTTATATTAAATCAATTTGGAAATTTTTAATATAAGCTTCATCGAAATTTCTTTTAAAAGGTTTAAAAAAATGAGACAACGAATTTATTCTGTAAAAAATTATTTTCGCTTCAAAGTTCGCAGTTCATTTTCGCTTTTCCTTTTTTCTTTCTTTTTTTTTCCCAAACTTAAATAAGTCGATCATTCTCAACGATTTTATACGAACAGTTCTATCAGGTCATTGACCCTGCGGGATACGTATTTTATCAGTTTCTTTCTGCAAACATTGGCTAGAGAATAAATAAGTTTTTATTATAATTAACTGATATATCAGTAGATCGATACTATTTTTTTATGTTTAATAAATAAAACAATAAAGATGACTATGAGGAGAGTCCATAACAAATAGATAATTATATAATGAATTCCACTTCTTTATTTTTCTCTTTTCCTCTCTTTTTTCATTTTCCAAAACAAATAAAAGCTGCATAATAAAAGAAAACTAGAGTCAACAAATGTATCTCCACGTGACAAAAGTAATTTCCCTTGACATTTTGATATTTCACAGCATGCTTATCTTATGCTGTTATATTAGTTCTGTTTTTAGCTGAATAATCGAAAATGCATTAGATTCCCAAATCATTTCATTCATTTCCTACGAACACGAATTCACTGAATTAATTTAAATATCTCTATCAAAATATAAAATAAATATATGCGTCCTTCAAATATCTATATAAAAATGTAATATAAAAATCAGATATAGAAATTTACCTCTGAAATAACATTAATTAAAAATTTTATACACATAATTAGATTTTTTTAGTCAAAACAGAGAAGATTAAAACACAGTTTTGAAAGAAAAAAAAGTTGATGAAATATAAGCAAATTATGTGTAATAATTGAAGTGAGGTTATTAATATGAGTTAATATTGTTAATGTGTTTTTCAACAAAAACAACCCTTAATATGTTTTTCTATAAAAAATGTAATGAAAATAATTTATAAGACGTAATGTATACAGCAATAAAAATTAGATTTTATTCTTATTTTAATCATTTTGTGCTTTTAATCTATAATTTATTATTCTGTATTACATATGTCATGTTTAATACTATCAATCATTTCTCAAATTCACCATAAGGTACAGCCACTCATAGAAAACAAAAATGTTATCAAATTAACTGACTAATTGAGGTTTTTCTGAAAATATTAAAATAGGATATTGCCATCGGGAACACATAACAGTACAAATTTCAAAACTCCAGAAAGTCAGAGAGTGTGTTCAAATTCCATTCCAAATTTCCATCTTTTCAAACATATAACAAATTTTGTTAAATAAAAATGATAAAAAACTTTTAAAATTAATAAACTTCGAATGAAATAAATAAAATATTATTTAGCATTCTAAAAAATAGAATTTTTTATAGTAATCTTTTTTCATTTGAATCTGTAATTTTGTAATTCATTGTTATTAAATTAGTGAATTTATGTCAATATTTATCTCTGTAGGTTTCCCTCATCAAATGGGATCAAAATTTAATTAAATTAATAGAATAACTAATTATCTCTGAAATTAGTTTGTTATCCTCCAGAAAACACAAATTTTCAAAATTCTAGACATCTCAAAGAAAATGAAGGGATGGATTATAAAACTTAATTTTGATGAATATGAACGAATGTAAATAAAAGCAGAAGTGCTTCAATATTATATTTGCTGGAAGTTGTAAAAAATGTTAAGGGAAAAAAAGACACTGATACTCTCTGCAATCATCGGAACTTTCTCAAAAGCAGCTGTTGGTTGGAAAAAAAGGCTCACGTGGAACCACGTCTAATCACATGCGCTAAGTTATCAAAGGGTCACTTTGACATGTACTTAAAAAAAAAATCTTTAATGCGTAACTTTTATCTCTTGTTGTGTCACTGTTTATCTCTGTTATTATTATTTTTTCAATCACTTTTCGTCTCCCAATTTCCTTTACATGAAAGTTTGTATTTTTTTTCGGTTTTATTTGTTGTTCGAATGAAATACTTGACTATCGTAATCTGTCATCGGCATTTAATCATAGAACTTTCACTTATGGAAGTGTTTTTTTTTCCTTCATTTTTGATAGGTTACTTTCCATTTTTATAATTATTGTTATCTCCTCTAAGATTTTTTTTTTCTTCTTCTTTCATTTCCGTATTTCTTGTAGAATATTGAATGAAAATAGATTTATTGGAATTATATTTTATTCGCCAAAGTCGCCACAGAGGTCAAATAAACAATTTTAAATTTTATTTTTGGGAATTCTAAGCCTACTTTATAAGGAAGAAAATGTCTGGCTGTTTTACAATATTTTATTTTTTCCACAGCGGAAGTCTTAAAATTTCTATCCAAAAGCTTGTTGAAATAATTGTTTTCAACTTGTTTTCAGACGCAATTTTAATATAATATTACAATTTATTAATTTTAATTGATGTCACATAGTTTTTTTTAAATCGTATTTAATATAAATAAATTTTTATATGATCGTTTGCAACTTACATCATGCTAATTAAAATATTAATAATAATAATCGTTTGCAACTTACATCATGCAAATTGAAAAAAAAAAAGGATCGTTTGCAATGAAGTAATTATTAAAAAAATTAAATAACATAATTATTAAAAAATTAAGTGATGAAATTACAAAAAAAAATTAATTAACGTAATTTTTACAAATGAATAATTTTAGAACTTAAGATTTATTTTTAAAAGTTAGAATAATATCAAAATAATTATAAAACTCATATATTCTAATATAATAAATGAATTGAAATTTATAATAGAATGTATTTTGATTATATAATGCCAGCCTTTTGTTGCTGTTGTTAATAAATTTGGTTTATGAATGACATTAAAATTAAAACAATAGATGTATTCTTATATATAATCGCGCTAAGATTACATAACTATCAGAACTGGATTGCATCATATTATCCTTCGTGCAAACATGTCTGACCGCTTTTATAAAAATAACCTTCTTAGTTAGCTGGTGTTGCTTTTGTGTTGGTTGATTATTCTTCTATAGTTTTATGAGATAAGATGTCCTTGTTATAATTGTTCTTAGCTAATTTTCAGGCTTAAACTAACTTCTATATTGTATAAGTTTTGAAATAATTTTAATATGGTATTAAAACCAGGGAATAAATAAATTAGCAAACGATTCCAGCTAATTTAAGATACAAAAGAGAGGAAAAAAGGAAGTTTCAAATAATTTAAATAAACAGTTGATTAATTGAAAAATTTATGTTTGTTGAAATAACTGAATTGTAACTCTTCATTTTCGGTAAAATTCTCGTAACAACACAAAACATGTTGTTTGTTTCTGTCTGTTCGGAGGCGATTTGCTTTAATAACGCAAAATTTAATGCCGGTAATAAATTCAATTACCCGCATTTAACGTAATCATTCCGAGAACAAGGAATTATATCAAGTTGCTCCATTTTTCCTAGATGACCCGATTGTAAATTACTGCGTCTTCGCGTGCTTGACGTGGATCAGATGTCAAACCATCTTTTGAACGAATGATTCCAAACACAAGTAACTTATTTCGCAGTTTTTAAATTAGTTTTTCGGAACTGCTTCGTTCTTCAAACTGAAAATTTAAATTCACATGTATTCTCATCTTTCTGAGTTCTACATTTGTATTTGGAAAAATCTTGAGTTTTTTAAATATATATTTAATTCCTTTAGTTGAATCCATATTGATTCAGATTTTTCTCTGTTAATATAACTAGTTCTTTCATACATATTATTTTATTAATTAATAAGATACTTTCATTTAATTGAAAATTTAATAAATGTTAAATTATATTATAATCCTATTTTAGAGCAACTTAAAAGTTATTTGAACAAAAAAATCTCCATAATTATAATTTTCGATTTCATTAATTAATATTATTTTATCAATTCTATTTTTATTAATCTACTTATTTATGTCTGTTAGGTTTAAGGATATATTTGTTTTTTTCATTTAAAATATTGCTGTAATATTTTTGAAATATTAGGACAAAGGCGGCGTTTTAACCAAGTGTTCGCTGGATATTAAAATATTTTTTAACTGATAAATAATAACATTTGAATCTATTCTTTTTAATGGTGAAATTTTAATTCTTCCTTTATCTTGTAGCATAAAACTAAAAATATATTCTCTTAAAATTTTGATTTTATTTTTATTATATTTAAAAAATTAGGCAATAGTTTTCTTAAAATAGACTTCTAAATAACATGTAAATAAAAATGCGCTTGAAGATAAAATCTTGTTAGCAAAACCATTTCATATGAAATCATTACTTTGAGAAATATCTAATGACAAATAAATGTAAATAGTGTTGAATATGATCATAATTTTCTTAAGAGTGGTTTTTTTCTTTTATTAAAAAAATATTTGGGTTGAATCAGTTTTAATGTGTATCAAATTAACTGGATAAATCAATAATCAATATTCGGGATTTCTTGAATTTTGGAGCAGAGAAAAAATGATTTATTAAATAAACTTTATTTCAAAAAATTCTTTAAAAAATGCACACTTTTATTTCAAAATTTTATAGTATAATATTGCATTTGATTTGATTCGTCGGTTTTAAAATTATATTCTTTATTATATAGCAGCTATGATATCCACACACCCACAAATTATTTACTGTCATCGCAAAGCTCGGTTGTACAAATCATAATGATTGAAATAATGATTTTTTTTTTCAAATTATCTTAAAACATTTTTTTGATTTATTGAAGTCAGTGAAAAAAATAGCATAGAAATAATATTGGTATCATTAGCTATACTAAGTTATTAATTGGAAATACTAACATTTTAATTAATTAAAAATCGAATATTAAAAAAAATCCTTTTCGCCCTCCCCCCCCCCCCTTTTTGCCCATATGGGAGTTTAAAATCCTTTATTTCTTAGCATTTACTGCTCTATAAATAACTATCTGCCTGATTTAGTATTTTTAGGCAGGGCCTGACTAGGTCAGGGGCATACGGCGCAGCTGCCCAGGGCCCCAACATAAGTGGGGGCCCTCAAATCGAATAGAAATTTTATTTTACGCTTCATTATTTAAGGAATGTTCTTCACTACTAAAGTAGTGAAGCAGAGGGGGCCCCAAATAAGTTTTTGCACCGGGCCCTAACTGGGCTAAGTCGGGCCCTGGTTTTAGGTTCAAATTTCTGCACTATAGGGCATTTTTTTTCCTATATGACGTAATTTACATATAGTAAGCCGTCTTGTGAAAATTGTTACATTAGCCTGTTAAATGCTCTCACTGTGTATATCAACCACCTTACGTCACCCAAATATTCATTTTGGCTCAGTCGAAGTGTAATTTTTTTTATCTGATAAAAATCAAATTTTATTTAATTTATTGAAGTTTTTATTTATTTTTCCAAAACTTACTACGCAACCATTTGTGAGTATATACGTCATAGCTTGACTTTTAAAAAGGGGGAACGTGAAGGACTTTAAAAAATAAATTCTGCAGGTAACGGGTTAAAGTTATAATTAATTTTCCATATCGCTTCCTTGATGTTGGCAAAGTAATTTATTTATTCATTTATTTATCTTTTTCAAGAAGGTCGTTTTAAAAAATGATTCTGTGATAGGACTTTTAAATTCCCAGACCGTTGAATAACCGTTTTTTGCCAGGTGATGCCCCCTCAATCTCCGCGAACCGTGAGTTTTAAGAGGTCACCAATTTCACCTGGTAACCGCGTGGAAGAAGGCTGGTTCTTTGCCTTGGATTCAAATCGTTTCTGCCATTAGACGCTATCACGCGAAGCTCTTTCATCCCTCCTATTGTTTCTCGCAATGACCCCTCCCCCCTCCTGTAACGGTTTCTTTTGCATACCTGCAATGATCACTTCCGGTAGGTTAAGCTCGGCCGCTAATTGGTAGCGCCTCTTCGCGTTTAAGTAGTTAAGAAATGACGATTCTCGTCCGACACTTTAAGAAGGAAGTATGCTTTTATTTTTTGCTATTTTTGTCTCCAAGTAATTGGGAAAAAGGGTAAAGAGGCGGAGTAATTATCCTATTGCTAGCAGTGTACTGTAATGGATATTGGGATAAAAACCGATTACTCTAAAAACTTTTTAAACCGAACATCGATTATCCGAATCGATGTTCGGATAAGATGAACAAGAGCCTGGAAATATTGTAGTAGAGAAACTATGTAATTATTGTTTAAAGTCAGTGGAATTTAATGTATTTTTAAAGAAAAAAAAAGGGGGGGGGACTCAGAAAATCAGTAATCCGAACGTCGATTATCCGGTCTATTTTTGTCTCTAAGTAATTGGGAAAAAGGGTAAAGAGGCGGAGTAATTATCCCATTGCTAGCAGTGGACTGTAATGGATATTGGAATAAAAACCGAGTAATATGAAAACTTTTTAAACCGAACATCGATTATCCGAATTCGTTAGGATGGACAAGAGCCTGGGAATATTGTTGAAGCGAAACTAAGTAACTATTGTTTATAGCCAGTGAAATTTAATATATTTTTAAAGAAAAAAAGGGGGAAACTCAGAAAATAATTAATCCGAACTTCGATTATCCGGTCATTTGGTGGAGGGAGGTTAAAATTTTGTAAATATCCTAAAAATGAAAGGGCAAGAAAAAGTGTTCAACTGTTGTGTTGTTTTTATTACTATTTATTTAGCAATTTACTCTATTTATTTAATGGGTTAGTCACAAGACACACGTAATTACACATTGTCTTGTTTGTGATCAGTGCCAGTTTGGTCAAAAGCGCCACCTGGTGCATAGCTATTAATGTCTCGAAATGAACTTCATATGACAAAAATTATTTTTGGTATTTGCAATAAAAACTTTTTGTTTCATTTTTTTGCATGTTTTATAGTAAATTCATTAATAATACCATAACATTTTTTAACTAATTTGTATACTGTCAAATAAAAAAGCCAAAAGGGTTAAATTATTATTTTTTGAATAAATCTTGGTATTTTTTTATTATTATTTTAATTTTGAAAAATATTTTTTGTTTCATGTGCAAACGATATTTAGAAAAGTTAATATAATTTTCAAAACAACGGTGAAATTAAATTAATCTTTAAATAAATTATTTTTGAATAAATATTATAAGGTTGTAATCCTGGAAAACAAAATTTGATGATATTTTTTTTCCTTCAAAACCAGTCAATTTTGCGAATTCTTGTATTTTCCCATCAGATTTAGTGTATTCGTAATTATTACATTCTTTTATCTTCTTGAATGAGAAAATATAAATTTCGAAATTAAATTAGCTCCACTCATACGACTCCTGTCACGTGATCACTGATTCCATTATTAAAATATATTAAATCACATTGGGTGTATTATATTCTTTAAAAAAATCACTTTACAGTAACCATCATTATTATTAAGTCGTTTATATTTTGGAGAAGTCAATGAAACAGATAAATTTAAATGTATTTCAAACAGAAATCTATTCGTTAAATTAAAAAAGAATAAGATTTCATTTTTATCTCAATAATATAATAATATTAGAGTTGTGGAAGTTCACATACTATTAAAAATAACAAAAATCTCTTTTGAATATAAATCACAGCTAAATACAAAATTGAGTTTCAAGTAAAGTTTCAGTTTCTGTAATACACTGAAATGTTCTTTTGTTATTTAATTTAGAATTTAATTTATGAGGTAGAACACTAAAATGTGTGCTAATTTCATGATTATGCATATCACGTGATCACATTTGTCACGTGACTATAATGTCGCATTAATTTTCCTTGAACAGTGCGTGTAAGTGAACTAAAATGTGACCTTAAAATAGTGAGTTAAAAATCACATATAAAATGGATCTTGACTTTTTAAAGTTTTTTATAACTCTTGTAAGAGTTATTTATAGAAAATGAATATTTATTAGAGAAAGTTTAGAATAATTTATATTCTGAAATATCAAATAATGTTTTGTTTTTGTTTGTGAATATTATTACTTGGTAGATTATTTTATATACAATATTTTTATAATTATTAGTTAACGCTTCTTTATTAAATTTGCCTATTGTTGTTATATTTTAATGTTAGTTTTAGTTGGTTTGTATTGCATTAATCGCATTGCATGCATTTAATTGGGGTTAACTTTGAGAACATTAAGTTGTTTCCTCTTCTAATAATTGGTTAATTTAGTTTCAAATTTCAACAAATTTTTAATTCGTCATTATATTAATAATTTAATATAACTCAAAATTAATTTTAGTACACGTATATTATTATATTATCATTTTTAAAATGTGTCTACTATATGTAATAAACTTTTTTTTTGAAAAATCAGCTATAATAATTACTTACTGATTTCTTTACTTATATATAAAAGCATTAAATTATTATTATTATTATTGATCTTTAAAAAAGAATGATTAAGCAAATATGGAATTGAAATTCATCATTTTAATAGAACTTCAAAAGAAATTTATCAAAGTCAGTTCAGCAAATAATTAATATTTCATTATATTAGAAATTAATAACTAGTTATAATTTTATTTTATAATGATCTTTAATAATTCATTGTAATTTTTGTAATATATAAAAGTTGTAATTTTTAAACATCTATTTATTTAGGAACTAACCTAAGAATATTTTTTTAAATAAATTAACCTATGTCTGATTTTTCTTTAAGATAATAAGACAAGACTTTTTAAGATAATCTTTTTTTTCCTACAAATATTTTTTTGTCTTATTTTTGTCTGAATATGGAAATTTAAGGACTGAAAATAATTTTTAAGTGACTGAACAGAGATAAACGAACGTTGAATGAAATTTAAATAAACAAGACGATTTTCTTAAAATTCAAAATATTATCTTCTTAAACAAATTAAACTGATTCAAAATTTTCCTCAATGAAAAGAAAATGCATTGGAAAACTAGAAATTTAAAGACTATAACTTATTCTATTTCAAAATGCTACAAAAAACATTAATATTCAAACAAACCAACAGTTGCTTATTGATATCTTAAAATTAACTTTTGAGGAAATGTATTTTGAAAAGCGGAAGTAATAAGCTACGAATTCACTTTCCATAAATTAGGATCTTTCATTATTCATTCGTAAATAATCAAATGAAGGAGGAAGTAATTTATGCGTAAAGCTTAAAAATATCTTTTGAATATTTGTTTGTATAAAATATTATCAAAGAAAATTATCTACATAAATTCTTTGGTTTATGTTATTTATTTTTCCCCGTGGAGCACTTTATGTAATTTTTAACTCATTTGATGCGAATTAGCTTTTTTTTTCTTTAAATGTTAATAATACAGTAATTAACTTTTGTAATCCCTAAAAAGAAAAATTAATATTTTAAATTTTTTGGCGTGCAGATGAATAATTCTGATAATTAATTTCGAAACACGGAAGTGTTAGTTGAAATGCGTAAATATCGTCGCCATCTTTGAAAGGAAAACGAAAATCAAATCTTCCATCTTTAAAGAAATAATTAATATACAAAAAAAAGGAATATTTCTGTTTAATCAATTTTTTTCTTTCAAAATTTATTATGAGTAATTCCACATAATTGTATTTTTGTATCAAATGTTTAAAATAAAAAAAATGAATTGCCACTTTTATTTTTAACAATAGATTAGATAATATTTAATTAAAAAAAACAGCAGACGATTTTAAACATTCGTAATAAATGTTGTTTATTTAAAAATAAGTGATATTTTTTCCTCTCTTAAAATATTTTTAGTTGATTTAATTCTTGAAAATAATTTGTAAAGTGAAAACTAGTTAAAATTTATATAAAAATTTTACTAGATATTTTACGATATTTTTATTTTTACTTATTTAATTTTTATTCCCGCCCTTTTTTTAATATATAAAAAAATTCTTAAAAACCATTTTGTGAAACATTCAGAAATTAATTGCGGTTTTTATCTGCAGGAAATATTTTTTAGGCATATCATTCGCAACTTATCTTGTGTATTTGCTCTATCTGTGTTACGTACAAAATCCGATTATTTCGGATTTGTTTTCTTCAGATTTTATTTATCACTGTAAATAATTTTTTAAGTGGTTTCTTAAAAACAACAATGTAAAACAAACACTGTGAAGACTTTTTCCTTCTTCTTTTTGAAACAGTGATTTTGAAAAAAAAAAAAAAAAAAAGCTTCGCAATGCATCGCCCTAAAGTTCATTGACCTCCAGCCCGGAATATGGCGAAATCCAAAATCTCGCTAGATTGATTTACAATCTGCGCGAACTCGAGAAGGTAAAAATGTAGTTGTTTCAACATAACTTCACAGAATATCGATAAAAATGTTGCCGTAAATCATAATCGGAAATCACACGGAAATTTCGCAGAAGATTAAGTCATTATCCTAACTATTCATTCTTCATTTTCATGTTGGCAGCATTTTCAAAAACGTCTGAAGATTTTTTTTCTTTTCATTGTGTTGTTTTGCTACAATTAATCCTCTAATTACACGACTTCCGTATTTTGGAATTACGATTTTTATTTACTCAACACTTGTTTTTAAATTTAAACGAAAAATGTGAACGATAAGTCAAAAGCTGATTTCAAATTATTTCCAAATTCTAAAAAAAGTATATAATGACTCTCTTAAAAAACGTTTTAAGTATTTATTTTAAAGATATGATTTAATTTCCAATATACTATTTCATTTCATTCCCCGAATTTAATTTATTATGTTAAGTGTTGTATGAGTTTAAAACAATTTTAGTTCCTGTTTCTTAACCCTTTTTTATTCAAAACGAAACTTTTTTAGAAAATTTAGAACAATGTCAGTTAGTATTGAATATTTGGGAAAAATATTATTATTGCAAATTAATTTAAGAATAATGTAAATTAATCTACACAACTTTTTAAAAAATGATTATTTAAACTATACTTATAGGTCAAAACAATGAAAATTCGTAGCGTTTGAGTAGTTAAAATCAATGCTGAAATAATCGTAGAAATCCTTTCTAGACATTTAGAAAATTTTTCTGTGAATTTTTAAAAATTTATTTGAATTAATATTAAATATCTAGTTAAAAGGTTATTTATTTTCAGTGCTTGTAAAAAAAGATTAAATTTAAAAATTAAACTTGAAGGCTGAAAAATATTTTGAATGGTGTAATTTTAGAAATGGATTTGTGGTATAATTTTTGTATGAAAATATTTTTTATCGATTTAAAGTGTTTTATAATATTTTTATAATTTAAGAAAAATTATTTTTATATTCCACAGGAATATTTATTTTTATAGCATTATTTGTTATTTTGGAGTTATATTATTATTATTTGTTGTTGTAGAACTTAGATATTTCACTCAGAAACCTCTTTGTATTAAAGAATTATGGCACTAAAGTGTTAAATACAATGTAAACTATACGTGATTATTTTTAACTAAACATATTTTTTGCCTCATGTTAACTTAAAAAATAATGGATTTCTGATTTTTTAAAAAATTATTTGCTACATTTATACTTTAGAAGGTGTATGTGTGTGTGTATATATATATGTGTGTGTGTGTATGTATATATATATGTGTGTGCTGTGTGTGTTTTGTCTCTATAAAAATAGACTTTAAATATTTCTTAACCCTTAGCATGTTTACTTCTACCAACGCCGTTCTAAGAAGTTTATAGAATTGATAAACAACCTTTAACATGTAGATTGCACAGGCATTTCAAGTAAAACTACATGTTCGTACAAACTAAATTTATGAGTTGTAAAAATGTACATAACTTTGTAAAAAATTTCATTACAAAGTTTAACTTAGATTTAATTACTAAGAACACATTTAGCATCGCAGACGAAATGAAATAAATTATTTTCTTACATAATGTGGCAACAGAAATGTTAAGCAAGCCAACGTCTGGTGCCGTTTCCCCAAGTCGTAAAGAAAATATATGGCATATCTGTAGTCTTTAACTTAAAAAAAAGAAAAAGAAATTACCGGAAATAGTATGCATGGAGGAAATAAAACAAACGATTATTTTTCGTTCTCGCTGATTTAACATGTAATAGAAATGTTTTAAAGCTTTATCATAAAAAGCTCTCCTCCCTCTGATAGATTTGCCTGCGCTGATAGATTTGCCTCCCAACCTTTTCACATGTTCTGTTTCTTTAATTTGCCTACGTCCTTGAGAAATAATACACCTGGCGATTCCGGTGCGCCACATTTGGCTGTTTAAAGCTTTCCGATTGCTTTGAAACCTGAAAAAAAAATTTATCATGCGAATAAACACAATAGTTTTTGGATTCCGTTTCGATTTTATATTTATCAGCATAATAACGATGGGAATTAATTTAGATCAGCGATGTACAACCTATGGTCCGTAGAATTTTATTAATAAAATTAGACTAATTTAAAATGAAATGAGACTTTTTCAAATAAACAGGATAAAAATCTGATACGAAAACGATTCTACATCAGAATAAATAATGTACCGTTGCTCATCAAGTTTATTTATTGTTTAATACGTGGCTTTTCAGTCTGCTCCCTTCATGGCTGCCTGCGAGTACGATTTTCGTTTAGGAGAAGCTCGTGGACATGAAAAATTTCCACACATGAAAATGAAGTATGAGGATCAAATTCAAATCTTTCGTAATGCATTTGATGATCGGTTTTCAGATTTTGAAATGTTCCAAACAAAAATGGATGTATTTTCTTCACTATCTGCTGTTGATGTAAATCTAGTGGATGAGCGAATGCAGTTAGTCTTAATTAATTTACAGAATTCTGATTTTTTCTAAAATCAGTTCAAGAGAAAACCGATATTAGAATTTTATAAAGACTTAGCCGAGGAATTTTCGTGCTTAAAGCATGGGCAACTTTCTTTGGTAGCACTTACATTTGTGAGCAAACTTTCTCACTAAGGAATTTAAACAAATCAAAAATTTGAAATAGAATAGCAGAGGAGAACCTTTCTTCTGTTCTAAGTATTGCCACAACCAATATTAATCTCAACATAGAATCAATAATTTCAAACGTTCTGCCCCAGCCATCTCATTAACTTTTACTAATTTTGATAAATATTTTTTTCTCAAAATTGTTCTATGTATCATTACAAAAAAATTTTTCCTTTGTTATTCTATTTCAAGTTTGCCACCTTTTTAGCAAGAATCTTTTTATTTTTATTTTTTGGAAATCAAGTATTTTAATCATATCTTAAATGTTTTTGTTTTAATCATTTATTTATTACATAATATGTGCATAAGTAAAACAAGTAAAGTAATAATTTTAATTCATGCTCATTATTTTAAAAAAAGTGTTTATAACATGTTTTATAACGTGTTTATAACATGTTTTAACATTCATGTGTCGCTTTGGTCTTCAACATGATCCTTTTTCATATTTTGACCCCTCATCCTGAAAAGGTTGTGCATCCCTGATTTAGATGAATAATAAAATCGTAAAGGTTTGAATCCAAAACTAATGCAACTTTGGATTTCATAAAAATCTGCTTATACTTCTTTCTTTGCACTAGTCGATCGTCTGATTCCCCGACGATATCGGTTGCATTTAATATTAATTTAATGTCTTATGTATAAGTTAATAATCATGATTTTCCTAGTATTGTATTTTTTAAGCATCAAATTGAGATAAACACTGAAACTGTGTCTTGTAATTGCATATTTCCAATAAAATCTATTTACATTACATCAGACTTAATAAAAAAGTGACTGCATTATATCTTGTATTTGCACTTCACCGTTTCGCAAATTTATATCTTCATTTTCTTATTCTTCACGAAAATTAAATGGATACTAGACATTTGTTAAAGCAATGAAAACGATTTTGAATCTTGTTGAACGAAGAAATGTATTATTGGGAACTATGAAAAAATATATAAAAATATATCAAAAAGAAAAGAAAAGAAATTACACAGGAATTTAATTATCACTGTTAAAAAGAAGATTTTTTTTAAATTTAAAAATGGTATAAAAAATAGCGGCTTGTGCATTAATAATTTTAGGAGTTATCGACTAAAAATACCAAAATATCGATTAATTTTTAATTATTAAATTTTTAGAGTAATCGCTTTGATTTATAAACTCTATCCCTCAAAATATATATGTGTTAAATTTAATAGTAGCAAATCGAATACTATGTGCTATAGAGCCCTAACACACTATTATTCTCAATAGTATTAAGTATTTATTAGTAATACAACAAAATAAATATTTTAAAATAAAAAAGATAATCAATCGTAAAACAATAAACTAGAAAAATGTTTTTATTTCAATTTTTTTTAAATTATATTTCCCATTATACAGGGTATTGTTTCATAAATTTTGTATCTGATAGAATCTGATAGAATATGTGTAGCTAAGTCGTGCTCTTGGCCCTAGTTAGCGCTACTTCAAAAACAATAGACGCTAATTCGGCTTAAAATCACTGACGGTCGCCACCACAATTATCCATGGCAGGTGCCATTAGTAACAACAACATATTTTATTGGTTTTATCTATATTAATAAAAATGCAACTCGAAATGCGTTGCTAAGCGCAAAACTGGAGAACTGCTTGACCGATTAAGCTAATTTTTTAAAAATATTTTCGTTAAGAAATGGGGATGGTTCTTATGGAGAGAAAAAATGAAAAAACTGTGTAGAAAATAGTTAAAACGACACTTTTCTTACTTTCCCGCCAAAAATCTTCATTTCCTTCCCCCACACCAACTGAGTTAGATAGCAGGAAGTAATAAATTATGATTTGTTTAGAAAGAAATACGCGAAGTCAGTTGGTTTTCATTCATAGATAACGGGATGTTTAAAAAAGAAAGAGAATAGTTGCTTTTATTATTAGTCTGTATGGATATTAAATCTATGCCTACTCAAAATGAAGTCTGGGCAGGGAAGAAAAAAGTAATAACAAAGGGAAAAAAGTGTTTGTAGAAAGAAAAGTAGTGAAGAAAAAAGGATAGAAAAGAAAAGAAAAGGTGTGTGTGTCACCATTATTTCGTCTGTGCGAGGCATTTTCCAAGCTGTTTTTGCTTTTGCATCTCTCGAAAACCAATTGTGTCTTTATTTGTTTAGTGTGTTTACATTTATGAAAATATGAATCTCATTCTATAAAAACAGAATTTTAGACCTTTCCCTCCACCATTTAAGTAAAATATCAATTCCGGGACAATCATTGCTCGGATAGAAAGAGAAAGATGAGTAGTACAGTGAACAGAACATCTGAAGAAAATAATACTATAAATGAATTACATGGTTATCAAAATTTGTTTGGTTTAAAAATATTTTGGTGAAAAACCTGTTATGAGACACAGCTACATAAAATATTAGCGAGCAAACTTCAGCGAGCATTAATACTGGCGAACCGGCTGGTCGCCAAAGGCGGCTAGTGGAATATATATTTAATAATTCTGAAAAGAATATCGATTTATCCAGATTGTTTTATGACATTAATACGCTCAACAAGTTTTTTTAAAAATTCAAATTAAATAAAAAAATTATTTATTTTTATTTAATTAAAACTTACTTATTCTTGCACCTTTAGACGCCAGTGGCATCAAAAATAAAAAAAAATAAAAACCATTTCTCATGTCATATTTATTTTTATTGCCTCGCCTTGAAAAGAAATGTCACTAAACCCATTTCATAACATCCTCACCATCAAACTTAAAAAAAAAAAAATAGAGAGAGAAGTCAAATGCCTCTAAATGCACAGTTGACATGATATCAAGTATACTTCATTAGTGTCCAAAATAAGGTCAATAGGAATGTTCTAAATACATGAATTGCGGACGTTCGATGAACTGCCGCGTGTGGCATTTGAGATAAAAGCAGATGGATGTATAAATAATAAAAAAAAACCGATGCGGGATCATCTTCTGCATTTAGCGGAAGCTGGAAAAACTGAAAATAAATTATTGGGATCACGAAACGTTGTGATAAAATATGACTGTGCAATGGCTTTTTTCGTTTGGCGGATAGCAAAAGGAAGTGACGTTGTGTGACGTAGTGAACTCTGCGTGATGACACATCCTTTTATTTGCTCTCCTACTCCGTATTTACACACACGCACGCGAAATTATATTTTGAAAGTTTTTTATTATGTGTAGTTTATTAAAGGTTAAAAGCGTTTTTAGAGATTATGGTCTGTGAAATTTGTAAATGTAGGACCTAAAAATATTTCCATTTACGAAATAATAATAGTAGTAAATAAATGAAAATGAAAATGACATCTGCTATGTATATTTTAATGTACATGTCAGAACCATCATTTCTTGAACGGCCAAACACCACGTGCTCGTGCGAGTTAAATTATATTTTTATTCATTTTAACTGTTTCATTGAATGGGTCACTTTAGTATTGCAAAGGATAAAAAAAAAACTTTGCCTCGCATTTATTGTTTTAAAGAAATATCACATTTCCTGTTTATTTCATTTCTTATAATCCCGTGTTCAAAAGGACATTTTTCTATGTTTTTATTTGCTGTAGTCATTAACTTATATTTTTAATCAGATCTTTTGTAAATGCAATTGCAACGAGTTATTAAAAACTGATTTTTTGAGATGCTTGTGCAGATAATAATTTTTTTTTTTTTTTCCCCTACGGATTTTTGTTGACGCCAAAAACCACACCCCCCCAAACAGCATCATGTTCTGACATGAAAATAAATATTTCTATTAGAATAATTTGTCCTAAAATTAAAAAAACGTTTCAAAATTTTGATTGTATACAAATTAATTGAACAAGTCTTTTTTTTTTTCAATTTTACTATTATTATTAGGTTTTATTTCAGGTAGAAGTTTAAGAATCAGTAGTATCTTAATATTGAATACAAATTTAAATAGAATGAAATCTATGATCGCAAATTTCAGGTTATCACATGAGAATATTATTATTTTTGAGTCATTAAATTTCCATAAGTCATACACTTTCATTTTAAATTTTTCTAACTGGTAAACAAAGTTTTGGAGATAAACCGATTTTGAGATGAAATAACCGCTATGATGCCATAGTTCAGTGTCAGTCTTTTAAAAACGCGTCTGCTGTTAAAGAAGCATGCGTAATAATAAAGCAATACTGGTAAAAGCAGGTCAATGTTTAATAAACGCATCGGCTTTCAAAGAAGCTTACATATTAATAATGCAATACTGGTAAAAGCATGTAAAAAAATTCTTCAACCTATAATATCTGGTGGTCCATAATCTTTATTTTTTGCCCGTAGACTTCGGAAACATCAAAACTTCCTAACAAAATCAGCATCACGTTCTTACATAATAATAAAAGAAAAAACTGAACAAAAATTACTGAAATTATTCCAATTAACTAGACTTATCCAGAAAATTTGGAATTTGGTCTATTGATATCCAGAAGCTTCAATCAAATTATTTTAAAGAAATAACATTTATTGAAATTCTCCGTATAAAACCTATAATTACTCAAAAAATTTTTTTTTTCACAAGTATTATTTTATAAGATTATGCGTATAAATTATAATCAATGCAGGATTCAAAAATAATTTTTTTGAAAAAAAATTACAATTATTTTATTTTTATGCGTGTGTGTATAATTTATTCATCTAAGTTTCAAATATATGTTAATTTTAGAACGCACATTCTAACAATTCTTTCTAATACTAAATATTTTTCTTTTTTTAAATTTAGTATTTTTATTTGAGATGTTATTTATATTATAAGATTGACGGCATAAAGAAAATATAATCGATGATAAAGCAAAAACTTTACATTAGTCATCGATTATCAGGCTCAATCTGTATCATAATTACAGCGTATGCTTGTCAAATTAATTTATGGCAGACGATAATACATTAAAATTCCAATCCGATTAACAATGAAACAGAAGGACGCTAATGTCCGTTTTCATAACCTTGAAATTGTTCTTTGATTGTTTTGCATTTTCGCCGGAACAAAGATTAGGGATATATTAGTTTCTCCAGTGAACGAAGAAATTAATTCTATTAAGAATAATTCATCTTCGTAGTTCGCTGGGAATGTTATTTTAATTGTCTTACATAGATTTTATTATTAAATCGTGGCTTTAAAAATCTGTTAATATCGTGGCTTTTAAAAAAATAAAATGTACGTAGTATTGTCAGTCTCCAAAATATCCAGATTTTGTAGTAATTTTTTTATTTGTCTTGCAAAATAAAGAGATATTTAACAGAATCCTTCTTCTTTAGTTTTTAACAACAGACGATAATTACATGATTGAATATTTGATAAAACAATGACGATGGTTTGAATTTCAGTGGAATAATGCTATCTATCTATCGTTTCAAATTAGGAGAAAAAAAAAATTTAATGATCCAGTTCTGGAAAAAAACTTGCACGATCGTTCAATTAATGTCATTAAAAAAACGAGATATTTCTTTTAAAAAATTTGAAATGGTGTGAAATTTATTATAGCATAATAATAGTTTCGAAAGTTATTGTGGTAACACGGCAAAATTTTGCTTTATTATTTAAAATTATAATAAATAATTACACAAAACATTCCTTCAGGTTCACATTTCATCCAAAATATATCTATTACAAAATAAAAAAATAATAATAATAAACAGCATAAATTAAAAAAGCAAAGAAATTTTTAATTCTACGCGATGGCATTAACTCTTCACAAACTGTTAAGATTTATTTTAAAAATTGGCAACACATTTCCTCTTTTTCAAAAAAGTTTCTTTTCTCGCATTCCGCAATCGTTTCAGTACGTAAACAAAACCGGAACGGGAACGTTTTCATTCATGCATCCAAATTCTTCCCCTATGCAAATGGAGACCGTAGAGCGGTTACAGTTAAATCGTAATGATATTCGAAAAATAAGCATGGTTAGAAAACCGCGTGGAGGGAGGAGGATACAATAGTGAAAAACTGCAGTTTCTTTTTTTATACTTTTAGTTTTGAGATTTCTCGTAACAGTGCTAGTGGTATTGTTACTATGGTTACGGCTTCTGTTTGCGACTGGGTTTAACCGTCTTCCGCCTTCTCTTTCACTCGCCTTTTCGCTGTTTTCATTTTTGTTTCTCTGCATTCTTATCGCTTATTTTAGACTTCAATTTTTTGGTTTTGAATTTCTTATTTTTTCGTCGGTGCTATATGTTTATTTATCAAAAGTTTGAGTTTCACCCGTAGTGAATCTTTTTGGATTATTTTTTCTTCTTCATACATATGTTCAACCGATGTTCTTTAAAATATTTTTTGAAGTATTCGTTCTTTCAATATTTGATGACTACATTTTCGCGTAATATGTTAAGAATTGAAAAGAAAAGTTACGGAATTATGAAGTTAAGAGAATAATGTTAATGTTTTTTTATTTGCATGTATTTCTTATAGTACATATTCTTCATTAATAATATGAGAAATTATCATTAAAAAAATTTAAAAAAATTTTAAGTTAGGTCTGAGGGCTGGGATATCCTTCCCTTGGGCAGCGAGTTCGAACCTGCCAGCCAAAGACTCTCCGTATATATGGTGGCTGGCGCACGTTAAATCTCTCGTGGTGACAAATTCATCCTTGTCATGAGTAGTGGTACTTGTTCAGAGGTGATCGTATTAAGTTCCAGATCTAAATTACGATTTGTGGATGAATGGATGTAATGCATAAATGATCGCTTCGTTAAAAGGGTCTGTGACGTGTGTGAGCCAGATGTCAGACTTCTTCCCTCGTGTTCTCAGGGATCCATACCCTTAGAAGCTTCCCCGGGGGCCCCTCGTAATTGGGGATGAGATCCTTCCTGTATGGTGGTTGGATCTCGCCAACCTAGTGGGTACACTAATAGATGGGAGTTAAACTTTTCCCATCGGTGACGAGACGTACTTCCTTCGAGGAAGATTGTACCGAGGCCGGTGATGGCCATTAGGACTCAACCACTAATTGCGGTTACGGCGGTCTGGTCATTCAATTTCTATGGTTAATCCGTGTGCCTTCGTGGAGGGTCGGAGAGTCTGTTCTATGACATACCCTCAGAAGCTACTGCACCTGTTTTTCCGTTGTAAAAAGGAATACGAGAACAACAATGATTTTTCATGAAATTTGCCAATAAAGATTAAAATTTGCGAAATATTCTCATCTGTAAAAGTTTAAATAAGTTTTAAAGATCTGCTAATAGGAAAATATATTATTATATCTTATTAAATAAAATATCTACACTCTTCAAAATTATGCGAAATGTACTGTTTGTTTACTGTATAGAACTCTTCAAACACGAATCGTGTTTCGTTTAGCTGCGTTGGCGGTTGGTCGAGACATCTGCATCTGAAGTAAATAACAACTTTGAAAGAAAAAGACTTTAACTACCATGCGGCTGTGCTATCTTTTATCTTTTTTTTATTTCGTCGCGACAATTAAGTAATCCCGTTAGGAAGCTACGGTTCGTCTCAACTTGCACTGTTTTCGCTCTCTGTTTTGTTGCTTTGCCGTGAAAAAACTGCAGATATATATTTATTTCGTTTTAAATAGTAATGCTAGTAGCTGAGTTAATTAAATCGGAAATGAGACTGTCAACAGTTTTGCTGAAATGATTAATTACTAATTTGTAGCGATTAGTGCATAGTTTTTATAATTTTAACGATAACTGACCGAATCTGAGTATGTCTGATAAGTCGCCAGATGCTATTATTCCGGCATCGAATTTTAGCGTTAGCGATGAACTTTTTTCTGGTAATTCGCTTCAATTTCGTGGTCTGTTGACACATGAATCTAAGCATTTATTGGCATTGAAGTCCGAGAAAAGAGATCCCGATGCCGTTTTCAAAGCGATTACAGAATTGGAAGGCATCGATTTTTTCCAGAAGTTTAATTCCGATACCAAATTCAAATTAGTACGAAAGATGATGCTCGTCGTGTGTGAAGCTGAAGAGTTTCTTTTTAGACAAGGTGATCCATCTGAATCTATGTATGTAATTCTTTCTGGGGTTGTATCTTTGAGATACAATGTTCGTGAAAGTTCTGACTCATGTTATAGAACAAGGTGGCCAGAGAAAATACTCAGACGCGGTGACATATTCGGAGAAATCGATCTATTACAGAACAGACCATTTTCAGTCGATGCCTATGCTGTCGGATATTCAGAATTGCTGAAGGTTGAAAAAGAAGATTTTGGTTTTATTCGCACTCACCTTGAGGAGGGTGTCGCCCGTCTCAGGGCCTATCTTCGAGGCTGTGAACCCTTGGTGAGATTCGATTGGTCGAACGAAGAATGGGAAGTACTGGAGATTTTTTCTCAACTTCAAAATTACTTAGAAGAGGTGGAGATCTATAATGGAGATCAGGGATCCAAACCTCGGTGGTCTTATTTCGTGGTTTCTGGGGAATGTAAACTATGCCGAGAAATTATCTATTCCGGGTCGGAAACTAATTTTGGATCTAACTTTTCCACAAATACGAAATATTCTGAAGGTTCCGGTTCGAAGTTTTGCAAAAAGAACGTTGAATTCGAAATGGGGAAACAAGGATTTTATTTTGGAGTTGGAGAAAAATTCGGCAAAAATAAAGTTTTATCGACACCTGCAATGGAATGCATATTGGTACTTCGATTAGTGCTGGTTTTCAAAAATAAAGAGCTGCTTTTGCGAATGGCGCAGGATCTAGAAAACAGTTTACCGTCAGATGAGCTTATTTCACGGTATTTCATGGATTATAAAAAAGCATCGCAGGAGGTTGAAATACTGATAAAAAATATTTTGAAAGACAAGCCATGGAGACTACAAAATAGTGAAAAATCAAAAAATAAGGCACCTTTTATCAAATATGTATAACCTTGGAAATATGTGAGTACTTACGTATTAACGCTAGATTTGACGGTTTTTAAGTGTCGCCAATCTACACTCATCCTTTCCAAAACATGCGCCAAATTTATCGAAGTAGCAAACCATACAGCTGTAGGTGATATTCCCTCTAACCTTTACCTTACCTCAAGCCTTAAAAAGTTGTAGATTTGGCGGTTTTTCAGTTCCACCTATCTACACTGGGTTGATCCGTAGAGAGCATCACTCCCATGGCACACTTTTCAAAATCGCCAACTCCCCGCAATTTTGCGTCTTATCTCTCAGAGGAAGGTATCCTCCAACGACAACATCGGTTTGCCATATTTGGCGCGAAATATCCTTGGCAAAAAGGGAGTGATGCTCTCTCCTGTCGAACCCTACACGGCATTGCAATGGCGTTAATATGTAAGTACCTAAACATATTTTAAAAAGGTACTTTTCCGTTAACCGGGCACAAGCGAAATATAGCCAAAGAAATTTGGCGGAATCCTATATCATTTGGCGATTTTTCGCTTTTAAATCGTTGTGAAAAATTTGGCGGAATTTTACATTTTTTGGCGAGTTTTGACTTGCACCCGGCTAACGGAAAAGTACCTTTAGAAAATATAACGTATCAAACCTAGTTTCAAAAATCTTTTAATACCATAATAAAGTATATTTTTATATATTTTTCATAGCCTGTTATAGGAAGCTCTCTGTAAGTCGCCAAGACTCGTCGCCAGTCCAAATTTCCGTACAACCTAACTTTCTTCGCCAACTTCCAATAAAGTAAAATTATTATTTAATATCTATTTCTAAGATTTGTCTCACGTGCTTATTGGAAACTAGTAAAAAAAAGTGAAAGTTTTATCCTCACGGAAGAAAGATATATGTCGCTATGTTTTTGTGCTGATAACTTTTTCTTAGTTGCCATAGTGATAATTGAAAACATTTGTATGTATTCTTTAAAATCTCATTTTTGCGAAGATTTTGCTGTTTTAGATACTGTTACAATCTGTATCGATATTTCCTTCGTCTCCTTGGTTTTCGCAAGAATTTTGGAACTTCATTAATTTTTTTTGTGTGTGTGAGGGGCAGAGAATAAACCGATACATGAGATTGTTTTTGTGAAAAAAATATGAGTTATCACATGGTTACAATTTTATACATATTTGAATTCATTTTCAATATTAGTACATAATTCATATTCAAAAATTTTATATGCATGTAACTTTTGTTTTGATGGATAAATTAGACTTTATTACTTCACGGATATCCTTTTTGATATCGCACAGATATAAATTCTAAACACTTCACTTCAATATAAAACCTGTAAATGCTGACATTTTTCTCTTTTTTAAAATAAAAGATCATAGCTTTAAAGTAATTGCAATAAACACGAACAATTATTTTCAGATCAAAACTTCTGAATGATATTTTCATTTAGCTTTCTGCACAAAAATTTCCATCTTTTTAAAATTTTTGAATAAAATTTTTGGGGCAACCTTTGTAATAAAGATTTTTTTATATACTTTTTTGCACACATCTAATTTTTGACCGCTTTTGATAAAATTTGGCATATTAACTTTTCAAAACAGTTGGAAGATCACTCTGTTTTCCGAAATCCGGAAATTAATTAAAATATAAATTCAGTTTTAAAAATTAGACGAATTTTTATGTTTTTCAGCTATAATTTCTGAAAACATTATCTCAAAAAAAAACCTATTTTTACGTATTTATTTATTATTTTTTATGCAAAAAAATTTATATAACCTATATATTAGTATACTATACTAATTTTATTGCTTTATCAAACCATTCGATTCCTTGCTTTTGCCAGTGTTAAAATTTAGATTTTTTTTAAATAAATTTCTTTGTGTTTCACTTCGAAGGAGGATTTTCACTATTATTATTTTGTAGAATATAGATTTTAAAAAATATTTTTGCTCCCTGAATAATTTGTAGTGGAGTAATTTTATTCATCTTATGTATAACAGGATGGAATTTTAAATTATTATCAATATTATTAGTTTGTCAATCAAAATCCAATACATATATGGAGTAAATTGATCATCAAAAATATTACTTTAGTATAAAAAAAACAGTTATTATCAATCAGATTGAAAATTTTAAATTATTTTGGTATCATTCCAAACGGGGAGAAATTTTGATGCATCAATTTTATGAGTCTTTCATGTTGCCATCAAACGACAGCATCTAAGTGAATATTCAATGGAATATTTCATTTTTCGGCAACAAATTTTAAAATATTGTATGTCACCCTCAACAATATGCGTCCTTTAAAGACAAATCAGAACATTAAGAAAGAAAAACGAGATTTTCTTCACTTTGGCATCCTTCCAGTAGCTCATGTTCAACTCAGCATGTGAGGAAGAAGAAATCGAAATTCGTTCTTTTTCTTTTTTCCCGCCACTTTTCAGAATAAAGCAATCGCGAAAATGTCGCCCATTGTAAGACGGTAGACATTGTCACCCGTTGATATAGATGCCGCCAAATACAATCGGCATACTGAAGAATCTGTCCATTTTGGCGAAGACCTTCGCACGTGTTCCTATAATTTCCTCCGCCGGGAGGCTTTTTTTGTTATTAGGCATAAGCAAGTAAGTAGTTAACGCTTTCGGAATAGCAATGGCGGGATGGAGTTCGGAGGTTAGCCAGATTTGGCGCCACACTGCGCCAACTCAGTGACATTTTTCTTTCTTTTTTTAAAAAGTTGGACTGGTTAGGTTGTTTTGCTGTTCGGAATGGATGAGTCAATTGGAAAAGGTGTATGTTCTTTCGTGCTCGGCTTTATCCTTCTGGATTTGTTCCTGAAGGTAGCGTTACTTTTTTTATTTTTTTTTATTTTGCATTCTTTTTTTTGTATTTTATTTTCCGGCGGTGGCAGAAGGCGATATCGTCTGCTGTGCCGTTAAGTCTTAAAAGAAAGGATTCGGAAGCATAACGATTTATTTATTTATTTTTTCCCCATTTTTTTTATCAAAGTAGGTTTGTTTTTTTTAAATTCGAGGATTGTTTGCGAGTTGCGCATTGAGATGGTATAGAGAAGGACACAAAATTGATACGTAATTATTTATTTGCGTATCTTATTGTATGTGGGTTGATTTAAAAAAAATCTGTCAAGTCTCTGTTAGTTAATTGGATAGGAGGATTTTAATGATTGATCTTTTTCCTTAAACGTGTTTGTTTTCCCTGTCTAAATGATTTTAAAGTATTTTTTTTCCTATCCTCAGAACATTACGTAATTTTTGTTAGGAGGTTTTGGTGTCTCAAAAATTTACTGGCAAAAAATAAGATTATTGGCAGCCGGAAACTATCGGTAGAAGAATTATTTTACCTGCTTTTACCAGTATTGTATTATTCTGATTCTTTGAAAGCAGATGCGTTTTTAAAATGTTGACTTGCTTTCATCAGTATTGCTTTATTATTACGTATGCTTCTTCACAACGGATTTTAAAAGTTTGAAGTAGAACTATGACATTATAGTTGTTTTTTCATACCAAAATCGTCGAGCTCCAAAATTTGTTTGCCAGCTAGAAAAATTGGAAAAGTAATTTTATATATATATATATATATATATATGCTTATTACGTAGCATATTATTTTCCTCAAAAAATTAAAACTTGGAAGTTTTTATAAATTTTGAAAACTAATTTTGTAGAAAATGTTGTCAAAAGTATGCGAATGATTGATTGGACGAAACAGTGAATTTTTTTAAAAATTTTAAGTCATAACAAAAAAAACTTATTGATTGAGTATAAAATTAAATTTAAAAATATTAAAATTAGTTAAAAAATGTTATGAACACGAATTTGATAACATTACAATATATTTTTTTTTAAAAAAAAGTGTTAAAATAATGTGAAAGCAAATTTTGCATGGTATTCGTTGGATATAATGGCGACAAAAAATAAATTTGTCGACTTAAATCTTTATTTTATACAGCATGTGATTCGCACGTTCAAAATTTTTCATGATAAATAATAAGTTTGTTTTGTTTTTTCATAATTTGGCGAAATTTTTTCTTGGCGCTTTTTTGGTCGCCAATAAAATCGAATTGTAGCCTTTTATAATATTTGCTGAAGATATAGCTGACCAATACCAAAAACTTGATCCCTTTTAATTTGTTTATTTTAATAAATATTCGAACTTTAAATAACTAACAGATATCTTTGTCTTGTTTTTGGAAAAAACAACTGTCAGATTTTATTGCGAACGAAAAAAAACCTGTAGTTTTGTGTGAAAAACATACAGCCAAACATTCATCTTCGTAGCTATAGAAAATAAAATTAAGATGACATGCGCACTACTGCTTGGCATATAACTGACGTCACATGAGCTGATTTCATTCATAGCTATTCATTATGGCGTAAGTTCACAAACCGCTTACTCTCCATTCAAAAGTTTGCAAAATTAACTTTCATTTTATGATTAAATGGCGAAAAAATAATTTTCTTTATCACCATCCCTGCTTGCATGCTTCATTTAAAAAGCAACGTACTGTAAAGAAGATATGTGTTATACAGTTCAAAGCATGCGTGGTATCATCATGTGTTTATCGATATATAATCGCTAGAAGTAATATCGATTATTTAATATCAATATTACTTATAATATCGATCACCATAAATCATAAAATGAATGGAAGAAAATTAACTTTTATTTTTTTATATCTTACAATAACGAAGTTAATATATAATTATACTTTCATCGAAAAGCTAGAAATTTTTCAGTTTCTATCTTTTTGTGTCGGCTTGACAAAAATATTCTGCGCTGTTTACTTTTTAAATTGATCAAAAAGAAATTCAGTTTAAAAAAAATGCATGATTTTTGACTTCTGAAATTTTTAGTTTTCTTTTTAATTTTTGACTTTTTTTCATTAAATATATTCGGAGAGGAATTGATGTGAATTTTACACCTTTAACTCGTTTGATTTTTTTTTCGTTATTAACATTAACATTATATATTTTTTAAAAAATTTTATTCGATGTAATCTTCTGAACATCTTATCTTAAAAGGATCTATCGCCTTAAAAACAAATTTTATTTATTTATTTGTTTCGTAGTTGTTTTCGCCGAACTTTTTCTATTCATTATAAAATATCAATTTTACAAAACATGTCTATTCAGCATTTTAATTGATTTGAATGATATTTATATCCATACGATATAAATATCATTATATCCACGGATATAATGATATTTATATCCAAACGATATGGCTTGTATTCATTAATGTCGTTGGCGATTGAACCAATTTCCCAAAATAAACAGAACAATCACATTTTCGTCTTCATTTCCTCGCCAATTTTTAAAGTATTCCGGATTGGTCATTTTATATGTAAAAAAACGTAATCATATCTATGTACATAAATACAAAATTAATCGAAGTTATCTTCTCAAAACTTTCTTCATACTCTATAATAAACTTTCCATGTCAGACGTCGCCAAATATGGCATTGGTGTCAACTAAATATTTACTTTTGGCGTGAATTTGGCATTTTTATTGTTTCCTGGCGAGGTTTTTGGCATTAATCCCTGGCCTGACATCAGTAGTATCCGAAAACCGAATTTGGGTTTCACTCGCATTCTTCCCAACTGGTTGTAATAATGATTTGACATAAAACTGCAGTTGTAGTCACAAAAATTCATACCAAATGTAATATATTTAAGTCAGGCACTTTTAAGTTATTGCGTTTAAATGCCTCAAAGTACAGATCGACAGACTGTCAACCCATACTTGCATTTGGCTCAAAATTTCACAATTATCGTGGTTAAATCTGTGTACCGAATTTTGTATGTCTGGCTTTCTTCTTTTAGCAACTATCATGTTAACTTACATTCGAACACTAATATATGTTTGTATATAGATTTGAACGTTAATTCTTTTCACGTATTAATTCTATTGAAAATAAAATAATAAGCACTTGGACGTGTATCGAAATGAGGTTTCTTGTGTTTGCAATCTTAATGGATAATTCTGAAATAAATCATCAATTAACAACTGTCAACCCATATTTGCATTTGGCTCAAAATTTCACTGTTATAGGGGTTAAATCTGTGTACCGAATTGTGTATGTCTGGCTTTCTTCTTTTAGCAACTATCATGTTAACTTACATTCGAACTTTAATATATAAGTTTGTATATAGATTTGAACGTTAATTCTCTTCACGTATTAATTCTGTTGAAAATAAAATAATAAGTACTTGGACGTGAATCTAAATGAGGTTTCTTGTGTTTGCAATCGTAATGGATATTTTTGAAATAAATCATCAACTAATATGGTCATCCCTCCAAATACATTAAAACATCCGCATCTATCATCCTTCAGCATGGGAAAACTGCTCAAAACCCTGTTCGAAATTAGCATATCCACTACCAATTCACAGTACCTGCCAATCTAACAACCTGAGGAAGTTCTTTTGCAAAATCGTCTGCGAGCGAAAACACAACAAAAACCACTCGTAGGAGGAGGAGGGGAGCCCGGTAACGGTTTGGCCACGGCGGCCTTGGCGCGAACAAGCGTGCCAAGCATGACAGGGAAATGATCTCATTGCCTCCCCTCCCGAACCCCTCCAAGGCCGATTCGAACGCTCTTCCACCCCCCACCACACCGACAATAAGAGTTTCTTGGCTTTGGAAAGAATCGTTTTCATCATAAAAGTTTTTTTTATTTGTTTATTGCTCTCTCTCTCTTTGTTTGGGGTTTGTTTTGGATCGCCCTTTCATTGTTTGGCGATTTTTTTTCTCTCTCTCTTTTTGGCTCTATTCTGCAAATGAGATTTGTTTTGGGGATTTGTCTGCTTTAGATTATTATGAAAAGTTTCGCTGTGTAATTAATTCAGGCCTGTGGTTTTAAGCATCTGCGTTTTTTGCTAGTTTAATTGTTTAACAAAAAATGAATCTTTCTTTTATATATATATATATATTTATTTAAAAAAGTGGTTAAATACATAAAGACCGTGAACAAAGATTGTGGATTTATGTGTATATTCACAATTCTTTATATTTTAAAGAAAATTATTTTTTTTTTTTTTGTGTGTAGAGGAAATAACATGTGTATTTTAGAAAAACTGTCTCAACTTTAAATATTTTGCAATGGTAATAAGTGAATATCGATTAACTAACATTTTTTAAAAAATTAAAAATTGAAACAATTTAAAGCAAGTTTTTTGGAAAGAGAACGTTAGCTTATTCTCCTTTTGTTGGGACATTCTTTTTAAAATCATTTTAGAAAGTTTCAATTTGGTTCTTTTCAGATTCTGTCGTCAAAACTATTTAACTGGTCACAAAATCTATGCCGAAGTTCTTTAATCAATTCATTTATGCGTATAATTTCATAATCAATGCATCTTCAAAAGAACCTGGTAAATGGGATAGATTGCAACTTGGATTATCAATTAATTTTTTTTAACCTGATAGTGTTTGCAAGCCGGAATGTTACCTGTAAATTCCGACATGTATTACTCAAAATGATCTTGTATATTACCTGTAAATTCCGACATGTATTACTCAAAATGATCTGGCATATTACCTGTAATTTCATAATCAATGCACATAAAAAACTAGTAAATGGAATTGATATCAATCTGAAATATCAATTAATTTTGTTAACATGATAGTGTTTACAAGCTGGCATATTACCTGTAAATTCCGACATGTATTACTCAAAATGGTCTAGCATATTACCTTCACAATCAATGCATCATCAAAAGAAACTAGTAAATGGAATAGCTTTCAATTTGAATTATCAATTAATTTTTTTTAACATGATAGTATTTACAAACTGGCATACTACCTGTAAATTCCAACATGTATTACACAAAATGGTCAGCTGAAGTTATCGATTTGGACACGTAATTACTTCTTGAGTAGTAGTAGTTGACGCTTTCTAAAAATTAAATTGAAATGAATCAGAATTTCCATATTTTTTTTTCTCATTAACTTCAAAATTTATTCCGCATTAAAAAAGTTTTTATATTACTTTAAAATTATTTTTTAAAAATCTGTTCTATCAATTTTATTTATGCACAATTTTGCACTCTATTTTAATGTACAGCTTCATTATGGTTTCTATTTTCTATAACTTTCATTTATTTGAATTGGATGAAAACTCTTCTGACCAGCTGTTTTATTTAAAAAAGCCGCATTTTTTTTCATTGGAAAATAGTTTATAAACTAATTTTTCTGAAAGTGTTGACATATTGTGCTTGTGATGTTATATTAGTTAACACCACCGAAAATAAATGATGTATTTTTTTCCCTTTGTTTATCTTACTGGAGTTTATTCTCCGGTTAAAACTAATCAATGCTTTATTTCAATCCCTAAGAATTAAAATTAGTAGTGATTTATAAACTTATTTTTTATTTAAAATATTATTATTATTATTAAATAAAATCGCTATGATTTCAATGACTCTAAAAACCCTGAGTCGTAGTAAAAAACAAGCCGTTTTTGAGGTATTCGAACACGTTAAAAAGGTCAATTTTAGCTAAAAATTGCATTTTTTTTAAAAAAAATTATTATATAGGATAGATAAGTTTTTGAGCCATCCAAAGCAGGTCTACGTTTGTTTCTACGTTAATTAAGATTCCAGATATTAATATTTTCGAAATGATCGACAAACCGGAAGTACAGATTTAAAAGTTCAAAAACTTATTAAATATTTGTATAAACACAAATTTAGTTTTAAATAAAGAAAAAAATTTATACGACAAAATTCTAAGTGCAATGGGAAAGTTTCAACGGTGTTTTGTGGAAATTTGTACTTAAAGATGTCTTTTTTAAGCCCCGAACCTTCAGAGTAGGAGGATTTATGCCTGTATTACATTTTAACGAAGAATTTATAGGGTTATTGAATATCATAAAGATTACTGGAGTGTAAATTTGCTGAGCTAGAAAAGGCAGAATAATTGAATCTAAGTTGCATCCATTGCCAAATTTAAAAACTGCTAGAAAAATTTATTAACCCATTCGCTGCCAAGCCTAAATTGTATGAGGTTATCCCCATTGCCATTTCTGTTTTGAGTGTTATTGCTTATCTAAGTTTTATTATTTCAAAATAAATACGCATATTTGGACATAAATAATCATTTACGTGTATAAAAATCAAACACGAGTATACTCGTGGTTGGCAATGGGAATAACCTCATACAATTTAGCCATGTCAGCGAATGGGTTAAATAAAGTGGAATTTTTGTAAAAACAATTTATTTGTAGCTTTTTTTTTTCTTCAAGTTTTTACATTTGTATATTTATGGTTGTGGCCATTAAAATTTTACAAGTTGTATGTTATAATATATTGAAAGTATCACGAGTATATTCGTGCTGGCAATGAATAACACCCTGCCAATCACGAGTATATTCGTGGTTGGCAGCGAATGGGTTAAAGAAGGAAACTTATTAAAAGCTGAGGATGAAGAAGTTATGAACTATAAATGGGAAAAATTTAAAATATGTACACATATAATGTATTATTAAAGCATGATACTTTATACTTTAAATACAATTTTCTCAAAACTTTTACTTACTTTTTGTTGACTTCAAATCAAATATTTCAAAATATACTTATCATATTACTAAAAAAGTTAGTAGATTTTGTTTTTATATTATTTTCTTTTGAATGCACGAAAAGAATTAAGATTAAGTGAATATTTTTTTAATTTATAGCTTATTGTCTGAATAATAACGTCTCGAATTTACTAAAAATTTCATGATAAATCTTCGACTGATTCCAATATTTTTATTTGATATTATAATCATACACTTGTAGTTCCTTTCCTAGAGAAAAATATATGTACTTTATTTTGGTATTAGTTTTGTTCTGATGAGAGTAATAGCTTATTAGAAGTTATTTAAGAATTTGCTTACATTTATGGTATTGAATGCAAATTCTCACTATTAAAGCTTGTTTCAAATATTGACATCCTATTACTAATTTTGAATATCTTAAACCCAGAAATAAGGTTTAAATATGTCTACAATATGTTTTTTAAGTGCTCCGAATGTGTTCAGATACCCAACAAGGTGCAATCCAAGGCGAAAATAGAAATTCTCTCTCCAAACATTTCACAAACTTAGGAGCTTTTGAACTGATTTGTTGATCCAATAATTTAACTCTGGTTTACATTTAGTTCATTTGTGCAATTTTTAATTTATAGTTTCACTTTAAAATACGTTTATTTAAAAATTTCTTAGGAAATTAATTGCAAGGGCTAAAATTATATTTCTTCGAACTGTTAAAAACTCGGTTTAAGGTGAAAAGTAAAAAAGAAAAAGAGGAGAAGAAGTTATGTGTCTCTAAGTTGTGTGTTTTTTTAACCCGAGCGTGTAAGACAGGTTTCTTTGCATTTATTTGTTTTTTCAGGCTGTTAAAATGAATTGAAGTCTTTGTGTTTCTGCTCTTTGGAACGTTTTAACTCTAAGGGAGAAAACCTTGAAATTTTGTTAATTTTTTGGATTTGTACGTGAGAGTTTGTTCGTTTCGTTTCCAGGAAATGAAATTTTCGTTCCAAAAATTGTACTTGCCGTTAGATTAAAAATAGATAATAATTATTTTGTAAAACCGGTGATTTTGCCGTATAAAGATGACCATTCTAAATCGAATTTTATTATTTTAAATCCTACCATTTCTGAAATTTAATAAGTGATTATTTCCATTCAGTATTTGCCATCAATCGATATAAAAATTGATACCGGTATGTTTCGAATTGATGTTATTATACAATTTTTAACCTATTTGTTCTTTAAGAATTTACTTAAATTTACGCTATTAAATGAAAATTCTCTATATTTATTGATATTTATTTCAAATATTAACATCCTATTACTAATTTTGAATATCTTAAACCCCGAAATATGGTTCAAATATGTCTACAATATGTTTTTTTTTAATTGCTTCGAATGTATTCGGATACCTTTTTGAATTCGTACGTGAGAATTTGTTCGTTTCGCTTCCAGGAAATGAAATTTTCGTTGCAAAAATTGTGCTTGTCGTTAGATTAAAAATAGATAATAATCATTTTGAAAAATCGGTGATTTTGTCGAGTAAAGGTGTCCATTCTAAATCGAATTTCATTATTTTAAATCCTACTATTTATGAAATTTAATAAGTGATTATTTCCATTCGGTATTTGCCATCAATTGATATGAAAATTGATAATGGCAGGGATCAAATTGATGTTACTCCGATTTTGATTGAATATTGTTGAAATTTAATGAGAAATTCAATTGAAAATTCGCAACCAAAAGGATATAGTTCAGTTAGATTAGAGTAACGTTTCTCATTGCTCGTGACCTATTTTGATATCAGGACCATTTTCGTAATTTTATTGATGAAAATGATACTTTAGTTAACTTGTAATTAATTCATCGCATAGAAAAATGAACGTACGCCTAGCCAGTAAACATTGCGAAATTTTCATGGAATCGGTTTTTCAATATGAGAATTTTCGATTTTATGTGTTTTGGACTGGGAGAAGAAAATGAAACTCTGATGTTTATAAAATACCGGTATTTCTTTCTTTTTTGTCCGCTTTTTTTTCTTTTTTTTTTTCTTTCTTGTTTTAATTTCATAAATTCAATGTTTTATAGTTCAGTTTTTTAACGCTAATTTATATTTTTAAACATAACACAAAATTCTCCAAATTGTTGCAAAAAATAGTAAAATAATAAATGAACAAATGCATTCGAAATAATTAATAGTTATAATTAGAGAAACTTTTCATGTAGCTGAATTTTTTCATAGTTACATACATATCGGAAAGGACTCTGCTTTAAATATTTAATATTAGAAATATTTCAATTATATATATTAATTATAGATAAAGATTCCTTGCTAGAAAACATGCATGGATAAGCAGAAAAAGTTAAAAAGAAAAAGAGGAATGTTTAT
>JAOUZG010017540.1:3178508-3190278 GCA_026289955.1 Argiope argentata
CCTCTCTGTTAATAATTTACCTTAAAAAAGATTTTTTTTAAAAAAAATTTATAATTAAATGTCGCTTGTATAGATCTCGTTTATACTGGATATTTTTTTAAATCATCCAGTAATTTGTATTTTTTGTAAAGTGACTAGCTTAGCAGAGAAAATAGTTTTACAGTTATGATAATATATAAAGTTTGCAGAGCTAAGAAGTTTACAGATAATTCGCAGAGATTGCGATTTTATAGTTTCTAATTGTTTCATCTCTGTTAATAATTTACCTTTAAAAAGAATTTTTTTAAAAAATTTTATAATTTAATATCATTTTTATAGATCTCGTTCATACTAGATATTTTTTTAAATCACCCAGTAATATGTACTTTTTGTTAAGTGACTTGCTTCGCAGAGAAAATAGTTTTACAAAGAGGATAATGTTTTAATTTCGCAGAACTATGAAGTTTAGAGATAATTCGCGGAGACTGCGATTTTATAGTTTCTAATTGTTTCCTCTCTGTTAATAATTTACCTTAAAAAAGATTTTTTTTAAAAAAAAATTTATAATTAAATGTCGCTTGTATAAATCTCGTTTATACTGGATATTTTTTTAAATCATCCAGTAATTTGTATTTTTTGTAAAGTGACTAGCTTAGCAGTGAAAACAGTTTTACAGTTATGATAATATATTAAGTTCGCAGAGCTAAGAAGTTTACAGATAATTCGCAGAGATTGTTTCCTCTCTATTAATAATTTACCTTTAAAAAGAATTTTTTAAAAAATTTATAATTAAATTTCGCTTGTATGGTTCTCATTATACTGGATTTTTTTTTAATCATCCAGCAATTTTTATTTTCTGTAAAGTGACTTGCTTAGCAGAGAAAATAATTTTACCGTTGTGATAATATATTAAATTCGCAGAGATTGCGATTTTATAGTTTCTGATTGTTTCCTCTCTGTTAATAATTTACCTTAAAAAGTTTTTTTAATTATAATTGAATATCGCTTGTGTGGATCTCGTTTATACTGGATTTTTTTTTAAATCATCCGGTAATATATATTTTTTGTAAGGTGACTTGCTTTACAAAGAAAATAGTTTTACAGTTACGATAATATATAAAATTCGCAGAGCTAAGAAGTTTACTGATAATTCGTAGAGATTGAGATTTTATAGTTTCTGATTGTTTCCTCTCTGTTAATGATTTAAGCTGAATTTTTTTTATTTTTTACTTTTATAACTAAATCTCGCTTTGCGGATCTCGTTTATATTGGATATTTACTTCTTAATCATCCAGTAATTTATATTTTTCTGTAAACTCACTTGCTTCGCTAAAAAGACAGTTTTACAATTATGATAAAAAGTTCGCAAAGTTAAGAAATTTAAAATAGTTCGCAGAGAAAGTTTTATAGTTTCTAATTGCCACCTCTGAGATTATAACTTACGCTGCAAAATGAAATATATTTTTATTTTATAGTTAAATCTCGCTTATATCAGTTTATTAATTATTGGTATATTAACTTTAGGTATTTTATCAAAGTGAATGTTATTCGTTTTGACAGACATTGCATACATAGCATAGAAGAAGTATAATAATCATCAAAAATTCGAACTCGAAATTTTGACGAATCTCCATGTTTTTGATTTCTCTGAGTTCGTAAAACATATTTTTAAAAAATGTTTTGAGTTCGTAAAACATTCTTCAATCTAGACGGTTGATATTAGCTATACGCTCTCTATACCAAATTTATATATTTCTATCAAATTTTGAAAAAAATCCGCCGAGAAGTTAGCTTGTGTGGCTGGTCGAATATAATTTAACCTCTTCGCCGACCGTAACGCGTCTAACGAGTTTCATAGAAATTTCTGAAGGGCAGCTATAACACGTTTCAAGAATTCTTCTACATTTTAAAAGCTTTCAAACGTGTAAATGAGTTTTTTATATTTGTTTCTCCTAATGCAGCGAAAAGTAAAGGGCCGCTGCGAAGAAATATATATATATATATATATTTGAGAACAGAAGAGGACGGTGAAGGGGTTAATACAATAATTATAAAAAAGAGAGGTATATGGGTAAAATCCACTTCTCTGAATTAACATCTATAGTTTAGACATCTTTGAAATTTTAGGGGACTATGTTGTAAATAAATAAAAACCTTATCAAAAAAAAGTTGAAATTTTTTTAATTTAATATTATTATTTTTATTATTTGTTAAATGTTTTTTTTTCCTCAATTAATTGCAGAAAGCAAACCAAAATCGTTTCCTATCGCTCAGATTGCATTTGAATGTTACACAATATTTTTTATCAGAAATTCTAAAAGCAATTATTTACCAATAAATATATCATATCTTCTATTCATATACAGATATTTCAAAAAACAGCGCGCAAAAATTCTCCGCAAAGGGGATTTATAAAACATTGATAATTTTAATATTTAATATTAAAACATTTTTAATTCGTTCCTTTGTTGATGTTGTTTTTTCTTGCGTTTGTTTATTTTAGAGAAAACTTCAAAATCATCTGCTGTCGCTCAGATATCTTTTTTTTTTTAATTTTTCGCCGCATTCTTCGCCAGAAACTCTAAAAATAATTCGCCAACAATAAATATATCACATCTTCTATCATCTACCGAAACTTCAAAAAGCATGCGCGAAAATTCCCCGAATCGTGATATAGGACAGCGGAACAAACTACACATTATCATTCCAAGAAGGCGATCCCCCGTTAAAGTCACAGTTAGAAAACTCCTGAGTGGGAACTGCCGTGGCGTGAGTTCACGTGTTTTGTTGTGCTCCGGTGGAGGTGCACATCGGACGACAATCGGTCACGCGAATCGTTTGCTACGATGTCCCATGGAACACGTGACCCGGATCTGAATCCCTTCCTACTTCTTTTTAAAAATCCCCCCTTCCCCCCGTTTCTTTTTTTAAAAAAACGTCTGCAACCTACATTCCTGCATTATCGAACATCTCAAACGCCAGTCTTTCCCCTTCCGAAGCTGTTTTGATTGTGAATAAACAATCACAACTCGCGGGGAAAATAAGCGTTGATTTTCTTCTCACGTCGTTCACTTATTTGGAGCATTGTTTTGCATCTGGCTGGCAGCCTTTTTACGACGACCGGAACCCCTTCCATTGTTGCCACGCATTGAAGAAAAGAATGTCTAGTTAGTAATTGTTATTTCGGATTTTGCGTCTGGCAACAAGCATATCTAATAAGATTATCGTTACTTAAATTTGAGGAAGAAAAAAAAGTTCTTATTTTCTAGATGCGAGAGTTGAATCCTAAGTCTAGATTATAAAAAAAATGTTTTGTTCCGGGAAGTTTTAATTCAATAATATTTTAGATTCAAATGATTATTTTGAATAAATTTTTATGTCAGTTTTATGCAGCTGTAGAAACACAACTTCTCTCTCTTTTTATCTTTTGGTCTTTTAATACAGAAGCCAAACGATTTCGGACTTCCAACTCTTTTCTGTATAAAGTAGTTAATTCTATATGCATGATTATCCGTTTAATTGGTGAATAATATATTTTAGATTCAAATGATTATTTTGAATAAATTTTTCTTTCGGTTTTATGTAGCTTGTAGAATAACAACTTCCCTTTTTTTTATCGTTTGGTCTTTTAATACAGAAAGCAAACTATTTGGGACTTCCAACTCTTTTCTGTATAAAGTAGCTAATTCTTTATGCATGACGATCCGTTTAATGAGTGAATAATAGAAGATGAGAGAAAGGAAGTGAAAAATAAAAGATTAAAATGGAAAAGAAAGAAGAAACTCCATTTATTAATTTAAAGATTAAATATTATTCTTAAAATTATCTTAAATAGTTAAGAAAACTGCTTTAATTTAACTATTGATGATTCCGAAATTCCTTCGAAGGCAGAGAAACTTCATGACAGAATAGAAAAATTAAACCTTATCGGAAAAACAAGGGTCCAAATGCAAAAAGGTTAAGAATCTTTAACATAATAACATTTAAAAACTGATCCACACACAATAAAATCTTTAGATACTAGTTTAAAAACTTTTTGTTCTAAAAGCTAATGTTTGAATATTTATAATTTTTCATTAATAATTTTTGAAAATTTATCATTCGAAACTTGTTTAAATGTTGTTTCAAAGTTTTAGGAATAACTTTTTCACTTATGTTAATTTATTTTTAAATCTCATAAATTTGTTTGTCATGTTTTACATTGTATTCAAGTAATTGAGATTTTAAATTTTCTCTTCAAATTTGAAGAACAAAAAAAGAGGGAGGAGGAGTTATATATTTGTACCTAATAGCTTAAGATGATTTTATAAAAACCGTATAGTTGGCTACTAAAGATTACGTTATTTTATTTTTATTTCATCCATTTACTTAATATTCCTTTTTTAAATTATTTGTACGAGCTATATTCAATTTATACTATTTTTCGCCATCAGTTACTTAAACATTACGTCACTTCCTCTTTTTCCGTAAAAACTAATGAAAGCTAATCATAGATCTATTCGATTAATCACATGACCTCTTCGAAACTTTTTTTATTCGATTTTAAGGTCGTCTGAGGTATCAAAACCGATTTCTCTTGCTACTCTCATGGCCAACTTGGGGGTGATTTCAAAAGCCGGTGTTTTTTTTTTATCTCATTCTTCCGTTCACCCCTCGCGGAACCCCTTTCAGAGGGGTTGAGGAGGTAACCCCGATCCCACGGTGGGTCAAAGATGAGGTAGTGACGTCAATACCTTTTATCGTTTGGTCTCGAAAATCCGGGATCCTGCGACATAAACAGGAATTTAAGGAGGGTGTATGTCGTTTTTGTAGCGATCAGGTGGTTGAAATTTATGGAACCAACCTGCGGAGGTGATATAAAATTCGTATGCATTTTTATCGTTTGAGGGAAGGGGCTTGGCAGTGTCTGTCTAGGTCACAAGAGTATTTTAGGGGTCGAGAATTCCATAAAATTCCGGGTAAGTTCCGGGTTTTTTGAACGTTACATGTTTGGCAATTTTCTTTTAGAGATTAGGCTATTCTTTAGGGATTATTACTGAGTCCGGTTTATAACGGACTACCGGATATTATAGACATTATTGATCTAAAAATTGAATACAGGGAATTATAATATTTGAAAGCTTAATATATATTTCATAATGATATCCGGAAATGGGAGAGGTAATTATTTAGACTGAATTCTCTGAGCAAACCGGAATTACTTAACATTTTTACTGATTTTTTTTGTCACTGTTAGCATAATATTCTTTGCTCTAAATAATATTTTATCGAATGAAACAAACAGAGCTTTTCAATATTTTATTAATTTCAAAGTACTGATTTTCTTCTTAAATTAGATTTTATTTTATTTGGTTTTTAAATATTATTGTTAATGAAAAAAAATAAAACACGGATTTTATTATAAGTTTAATGAATATGGATTTTTTTTTGTTTTGTTTATATAATGGGAGCGTTTTTTTAAAATTTATGTTGATTTTTAATTTTAGAAGTTATGATTTTTACCATTCATTTTAGACAGCTAAAACAAAACTTCTATCAGTTTTCGCCTGAAATTCTAAAATAGGTAGTAAGATTTTTGAAAAAATTACTCTCAATTTTACTTACTTTTAATTTACTTATTACTCAAGAATACGTATTTTTTTTCAATGTAAATTTTTTCCTATTTCACCAATATTAAGACTTTTATGCTTATGTTTACGTTGTTTTTTCAATGTTAACTTTTTATAAAGTATTTTAAAATGATCACGTTATCATAGACTAAGTCCAGCAATAACTGTTTGTGTATTTAAACAGATATCCTGTTTCTAAATATATTTTTTGCTTTAAACACTCTTTGTCCTTTATTAGAAAAACGTAGAAAGATCTACAGTTAAATGTTTAGTATTTTGTTCAATTTTATCATTAAATCAGCTGCTCTTTGTTTTTAAAATCTGCCCGACCTCCAATGTGGAAAAGTTGCCTTGGCCGCTTGCCAGTAATTGCAAAGAGAAAACCGTTAAAACTGAATCGTCATCAAGACTAATAGAATCTTCGAATCAACTATTAATTATTTAACTAATAAAATGACGTGATATAGTATATTTGGTAAAAAGTAATTCTATATAATAAATTAATGAAAAAAAAATTATGTAAAATATGTAACAAAACTTTTCTTTATTTTTAACATAACATTTAAAAACATTTATATTTATTTATTATATTTGAAAATGTAACCATAGTTTTAATTATGACTATAGAAATAATATCGTCTGAGCTTCAATGATTGTTCTAAAAGTAATTTTTTTAATTTATTTTTTATGTTCTTTATTATTTTTCTAAGTACTAATTTAAAATAAATAAAATTGCTTCAAAGTATTAGAATTTAAATTTATTCCAACAGGCGCGCTGGCAATATATAGTCGATCCTTAGTGTATCTATTACACCTTGGCGATTCATTTGGCGCGTTATTTTCGCGCATGTAACCCATTGGGCCCTTTGCCAAATTCTATACTTCTCAAGGAATGATCACGGATACCCGTAAATATAACAGCGTACTTCTAACCCTTTCTCTGAACAAATGCATATATATCTTAGTCTTATCACAATTCATTAAATAAGTGTCAAGATTTTTTCCCCGCCATTCGAATTCTTTGGTTTTTCCCCTTTTATACCAGCGCCATTTTAACTCTCAGTAGCATGTGCTGCATAATAATGCAGTCTTAGCATTAATATAGTCTGGCGTTAAGTCTGTTTGAAGAATAGATCACTCTTCTTCTTCGCCTTTTTTTTATTTGTTATTTTTTGTGAGTTGGCCGGCACTTTTTTTTCTGGGTGGTATAAAAGATTATCAAGATGTTATATAACACTTGATGTATGGCGTAGGTTCTTTTTATTGAATTTAAACTTCGAAGATGGCGTAAATGTGTTTTATGGAGAAAAGGAATCGAATCTACCCATTTTCTTTTTACTTTTTTTTCTTCCCCCCCCCTAGTGCCGGAAGTGCTGATAGGGTTACAAATCGAGTTCGTTGGGAACAGTGTGAAATATTTCTACTTATTACATAAATTCATTGATATTCTTTTTGTAAATTTTTGTGGGTAATTTCTCTGTTTATTCATAAGTTATTTTTAGTGGGATTTTACGGAATGACCAGCGAGTGATTTGACCGGTCATTAAACGAATCGATTTTGTAATTTATAATTTACTATTAGATTAAATTGAGTGAAATATATTTCTGAAACACACGTTTCACATGAAATGGGATTATGCTTGTTTCTTGTGTCAAACATTTATAGTTAAAAAATGCTAAAAAATCATTTAAAAGTAAGAAATCTCTTATCCATTAGTTTTTATTTCCCATTAAAGTTTATTGATATGTGAGTTATTAATGAAATCTGGTCGGAAATTATCATGATAATGGATGATAATATAATGGGAGAATGATACATGACATGGTTATGCATGTTATTAAATTGCCCGGTATGATGCCACAATCTTTTTTTTTTTCGAATTTCAAATTAAATATCTCCAAATTTAATACGAAAACTAAATATTACCAACATCTGTCATCACGTGATCGTATTCATACATGTGAATTAGTTTGTAGTTTCATCGATTTAAAATCAGCATTTAATATCTTTTACAAAATACCGTTTATAATAACAAATAACACTTTGAGTTAATTTAAGCAAATATGAAATCAAAATTAAAAAATTTCCTATTCAAATTTTGATTATGATGAAATAATTTGTGCGGATCATTGATTAATAATGCATTTATTTATTATTTAAATTATAAATAAATTGGTGTATCATTATATCAACTGCAAGAAGTAAATAAACGATCATTAAATTTAGTGATTTTTGATAAATAAAATCAATAATACTTTTAATCGTTTCAAAAAAATAGTGCTATGAAATTATTGAAATAATTTCTTCTTATTAAATAATTACAATCAATATAAATAGTTCATCAAAAAATTATACGTGGCCAAAACAAAATCAAGTTCATACCCTTTGAAAATAAATAAGAACAAACTCAGAAAACATTCAATTAGCGTTGATTTTCAACGCCAAATGAGACAACCCAAATGCATGAATTTTCTACGCCAGTTGTGGTAACGCAATACAGATTAGAAATCTTTAATTTTCGTTATTCTGTACTATTTTAATTCGAAAGTGCTTCAAAATGAATCAGAAAAATCGATAAATTAACAATGTTTAATTTTGAATGTATCAAACAATAAGAGAATGAACAGAATCGTTTGAAATAATCAGACGAAAACCTGTTAAGCCTAACCTAATCTGCGTGGAGGGAAAAATAAATTGAATTCGTTACTTATTTGGCGGTGGGGAAATGGAAGATTTTAAGAGAAAAAGTTAGTTTTTTAATTAATAAATAAAAATTAAGGAATTTGATTTAAAAAAACTGTATTAACTCAATCGCTGCCAAGCCTAAATTGTATGAAGTTATTCTAATTGCCATTTCTGTTTTGAGTGTTATTGTTTATCTAAGTTTTATTACTTCAAAATAAATACACTTATTTTGTCATAAATAACTATTTACATGAATAAAAATCAACCACGAGTATACTCGTGGTCGGCAATGGGAATAACCTCGTACAATTTAGTCATGGCAGCGATTATAAATAAAGCAGAAATTTTGTAAAAACAATTTATTTGTAGCTTTATTTTTTTTTCAAGTTTTTACATTTGTATATTTATGTTTGTGGCCGTAAAAAGTTTGCAAATTTGACAAGTTGTACGTTATAATATGTTAAAAGTACCACGAGTATATTCGTGCTGACAATGGATAACACCCTGACAACCACGAGTATATTCGTGGTTGGCAGCGAATGGGTTAAAGAAAGAAACTTATTAAAAGTTGAGGAGGAAGAATATATAAACTATGAATGCGAGAAATTTTAAGTATGCACACATGTAATGTATTGTTAAATCATGATACTGTATACTTTAAATACAATTTTCGCAATACTTTTATTTCTTTTTGGTTGCTTTTCAAATCAAATACTGCAAAGTATACTTATCATAATACTAAAAAAGTTGGTAGATTCTGTTTTTAAATTATTTTCTTGGGAATGAACGAAAAGAATTAAGATTGAGTGGATATATTTTTAATTTATAGATTATTGTTTGGATAATAACTTTTTAAATTTACTAAAAATTTCATGATAAATCTTCGACTAGTTCTGACATTTTAATTTATTTTTATAACCATACACTTGTATATTCGTGGTTGGGAGCAAATGGGTTAACATCAAGTTTCATCCGCTACAAGTTTTTAAAAATGTATTTGAACTTGATTGGATGAATAAAAAGTATTTTATTAATGATTGAAAATTTGAACAAGATATATATCTATGCTATTGTTATAAATGTGGAAGTATGGATGGATGGATGATGGGGTTCAATCACGTCAGAATGGCTGAACAAAATTGGATGAAATTTAGCTCAGAGATAGATTATAGTCTACAGAAGAACATAGACTAATTTTTATTCCGGTTAATTGAGTGGTTAATTTTTTATTAATTAAAAACTAACTTTTCCAGCCAAAAATAATAAAAAAAATAATAATCTAAAAACATCCGCCTGAGTTTTTTGAATCATTTGTTTTTATTTTTCTATTTCCGGTGTTCTTTTAATATTATCTTACTATTCTAAAGGAATTTTTATTAAATTTTTTTTCTTATGCTGCTCTTGTGTTAATATAATTCGTTATTTCCTATTCATTTCTCTTGATTTTTTTCTTACTGTACTTATTTCTTTCTCCTATTTTCTTCATTTTAGATTAAATTTTTTAGCGCATTCCGTATTACTGCATTTATTGATATTTTTTTCCATTTTCCGTTAATTTGCTGCAACGGGCATCGAAACGTTGTGATTGGAAATGCCATTTCGCTAAAATTTGGTGGCAAACTATTTTTTTTTTTTTGGCGAAAATGACTATATATTAAAACTGTTCCACTGTGTGTTTTTGTAATTAAATTGTATTTGTGTTAGCTATATATATTTTTATATATGCTTAAAATTGTATGTTTCCGTTAGCAAATAACTTAGAATTCCGCCAAATTTTCTCAAATTTCATCGGCGATTGTTCGTTTGCGCCCGACAAACGGAAAAGTACCCTTATGGTTTTAATAGCATAACATTTCCTCCCCCCACGCTATTGAGGTTAGACGTAACGGTTATTTCAAACGATTCCGTTTATTTTTGTAGTGTATGATGAATTTAAAACTAAACATTGTTAATTAATAGAACTTTTGATTCCTTCAGAAGTGTTTTTGAATGAAAATAAAACAGATGAATTGAAACTAAAATTTTCTAATCTGCATTCCGTTACCCCAACTGGTGCTTAAAATTCACGTCTTTGCGTTGCTCCAATCGACGTTAAAAATTTACGCATGCATACGGTTCTGATAGCATTTTACATTGTGATTAGACTGTCAGTTCTCACATATACACATCAAAATCCCACGCGTACGAAGTCGCGGGTAAGAGCTAGTATGTTTATATATTTAAGGTGAGTGTGAGCTAATAGTTGGAATTGAAGAATTAAAAAAAAGAAGTCCCGATCAAGTTGCTTTTTTTTCCCCGTTCGGAAGAGTTGTGTCTTTCGGAATGAAGAGTTGGCTGTTCCACGAGATAGCAGACGAACTGGAATGACGGCTACGTCGTCATCAGCGGCGATGTACAGGTTTTAGGGAGAGAACGGAGCTCTGCTGACGTCAGACGCGTCGTAATGGTGTTAACCCGGAAAAAGGATTTGGACTAGAGATATGGAATTGTGCCACACTGGCTTTACTTCCGCTTCCGTGTGATTGACCGCGCTCCTCATTCTTGGCTCAGAGACCTACTTTTTTACGGCTTTTTTTTTCTTTCTTTCTTTCCCCCACCATTATCTTTTCCTTATTACTCGGTTTTTGTTGTTATTAGACCTCTGTAGCTGTAACCCGATTTTTGTGTTACGCGAACTGTTACGCGCGTTTTTTTCGAACCTTGGCCTTAGATACCGATGTTTCATTTTATAATTCAAACTGCCTTCGTTGATGATTTCGCCTTTTATAAAATTATATATTAACATCACCGAACTCGGTTGTGAATTATAATAATGACACGAAAAAGAAGAAAAAAAACTTTAAGAATGGCGCTTTTGTTTGGCAAGATGAAAATCTGATATGACTATCTAATGTTTTGAATATTACCAGCTAAAATATAAATTTCCTGATTAATTCTTTTTTTTTTTTCCTTTTCCGAATTTCTGCATTTTTTTATTTATTTATTTAAATAACACAACAAAACTTCTCGCGTACTACAAAGTATGCCAAGAGGTTTACAAAAGTAAGTAAAATGTCACAAAAGGTTTAAAAATTTTAAGAGGTTTACAAAAATAAGTAAAATGTTACAAAAGGTTTAAAAATTTAAATTTCTGCATTTTGAGAAGATAATATAAACAGTTATATTAACTTTTTGGGCCTAAGACAACCAACTATGTCTTATTGACTTACAATTCTGATGCGACATTAATCAACTCTGAACTATCCGTTAATGTGAATTAATCTTTGTAAAAATACTTTCTTTTTTATCAAGGAAATGTGTTTTTCAAATTTCAAAAAAATGTTTCCAAATTTAAATTTCTGCATTTTGAGAAGATAATATAAACAGTTATAATAAAGTTTTGTGCAATAAGACAACCTATTGTGTCTTATTGACTTACAATTTTGATATGACATTAATTAAAATTGATGATTTTGAACAATCTGTAAACGTGTATTGATCTCTGTAAAAACGATTT
>JAOUZG010017540.1:3200428-3254388 GCA_026289955.1 Argiope argentata
ACTTTCATTTCATCATTTTTCAAAACCATTTTCTCTTAAACATGATGAGATGGAACTTTAGAGATAAATTATTCTAAACCATTTTCACTTAAAACCGGAATTTGAATAGGCTATTCTACAATTTTTCTTTAAATTTTTTACTATTTTTCTCATTTTTCTGCCAATGTTGCGGTGAAAAAAATTTGCCTTCATCCTTTCGTTTTCTAAAAAAATCAAAACTTTTTATATAAAAGCAATAATGTGAAAATTTCAAGTTTATATACAATTTATACATTTTTTTAACTCTTTTTCTCATTTTCTTACCGAAGTTGTGTTGATAAAAAGTGTCTCAATTCTTTAATTCTTTAAAAAAATTGTAAAACTTTTTATATAAAAGCAATAATGTAAAAGTTTCGGGTTTATGTACAATTTTAAATTCTTTACTCATTTTCGTGTCACAATTGTGTTTAAAAAATGTCTCCGCCCTTTCATTTTTTTAAAAAAAATTTAGAACAAAAGGAATATTGTGAAAGTGCCTGGTTTATGTACAATTCGAAAAAGATAAAAATTCTTATTTTCGAGCTGCGAACTTTCAAATAAATGAATAATTAATTAGTTGCATCCGCTCGCGCATTTGCTCAGTTGTTCCAAATGGAGCGAAATCGTTTGCTCTTAACACGTGTTGCCTCACCGCCGTAGCGAAAATCTACTCACTTTTCAACAAAAGCACGAGGCTGGGTGACGTAACGTCCAGAGCTCGCGAATTTGCAGGGGCAGCTACATAAATAAGAGTGTTCACTCTCTCTTTGTTCACGAGTAGCAGGTGAAATATTAAAAATTCGCATCGAGGTTCTTCTTGGCAGACATGAATACACTGAGGCTAAGGGATTCACCCTCCGCTTGCTTTTTTCAACTTGCTTAGTGTGAAAAATCTTTTTATAGAATCTCTCTGCTCGAAATAACCTTAATTTCTTTCTCCTAGCGAAAAGTTCTCTGTTGTACGTTAGCATGTCGGGTATTTAGAAGTTTAAGGGTTCGATATTATGGCACATGTAACTTTTCTTCTTTTTTTTTTTCTAGGGGGAAAAAATCTAGTTGAATTAAGTTTCTATGCTTACAGATTTTTTTTTCAATGCCATTCGTTTCTGAGATATGTGTTTACATTCGGGATGAATTTTTTTAAAGATGTTCGAAAGTAATTATATTTTTAAATATTTGCATTGAAAATTAAAAAAAAACATTATGAAAATAAAATATACCAGCTAAGAGGTCAAAGTTTTTTTTATTTGTAAAATCCCTCTTTTCCTCCTATTTTTTTTTAACCAAAAAGAGATATAAAGCAAAAACTTACTTGTTTTTAGAAGCATATCTAAAAAAAACCCGAAGGTACATTTTATGAAATCTGCGAAGAAAAATTATAAAACTACGTTTAGAAGTATTTAAAAATACAAAAAAAATCAAACGAAAAATATGTATTAGAATTTAATTTATTAGGTTTTTCTTTAATTTTTTTTAAATCAAAGATTAAAATTTGATTAAAAAAACACACTTAAGCATGCAAAATTACATTAAAAAGTAGACAAATTCATATAGAAAAATCAGTATAGCTTCCAAAAAATAGACTTATAAATAAAATTCTAACGATTTTATAAAGAAATCTGTTCAAATATGAAGAATATTAAATAAAAAATTTCATAATTTCTGAAAAGAAAATTGGATTTTTTCCACAGTCGCCTATTTTAACATATATTGTTCTGAAGCAAACAAATGCAGATTCAATATCGAAATTTAATTATAAAGATGTTTAATTTTAGACTTCGTTGTATGTTGCAGAGTATGCAAGTAGAAATTAAAAATATCCAAAATTCTCCTTATATCTATCCATGGGATATTGGAAGAAAACTTTAAAAGCTCATTAAAAAAATAAAGATCTGAATTGGAAGATTGAATTTTATAATTATGTTAATTTGATTAAAATATGAGTTAGCGTGAGTTTTGTTTTAAAAAAATTTCTATTCAGTTAAAATTTTGACAATATCGAGGATTTTTTTTTTGTAATTTATTACTATTATTATTAATGCGTGCTGATATTGAGTTCTGCTTCAAAATTCTTAGGTTATATTCAGGATTCAATTTTGAATCCTTTAAATATAACCTAAGAATATTGATTTAATTTAATATCGTTCACCTAAATGTATTCAAATTATTTCAAAATGTGAATTTTATTTTCATGCCTTTTTTTCCCCCGAATTTTTTTTCAAGCGTGATTTTTTATCTTAAAATTCAGAGATGTGAGAAAGGTTTTTTAAAAGTTTTGTATCCATAATTTATTATAAAAATTTTATGCTAAATAAAAGTGAAATAAAATAAATTGGAATAAAAATTTAAATGTTTCTTTAGGTTTTAAAATTATAATTTCATTATTTTATTAAAAACAAATTATGTTAGTAAATTATATAAATTGTAATAAATAATATAATTCATAGAATTATATTATTTAAAAAAATTAAAATATATTATAAATCTATAAATTATATTATTTTAGAAATAAATATGTATGTTGTTTGTAGAAATTTTTCAGCTGAGGAAAGTTCAGCTAAGGAAAAAAAATTCTCTTTTTATGGATTTCTTTTGAAATTTTTAAATATTTGATAAATGTTTTTTGAATTAAAGTGTCTGTCTTTAAGATAAAATCCATGGGAGCGGGAATAAATTTTGGAAAACTTTTATGAGATCTCGGACCTTTCCCCCCCCCCCTTCCTTTTTTCCTTTTCAACTTTTTAAGGCACTTTACTTAATTTTAAATTTATTTGACCGAAAACCTTCATAGATACAGACAAATTTTAGCGATTATGTTAAAGTTAGCCTGCAAACAGTACTTATGCAGTAAAATGCAGTAAATTAAGAGGGGGCAATAACACTTAGCTAAATCCAATTCTTCAGAACTCTTCTCGATCATCAATTACACCACCTGCAGTAATATCTGAATCTCTCTCACAAATACAGGTATCAATTAGCCGATTAACAAAGGAGGGTTGGGGGGATCGATATCCATTCCCCTCAGGGGGGTACAGGTACTGTCTGAAATAATCCCTGGCGTCTACCTAACAATGCAGCCGATTACTACTTTATTACACAATATTACAATGCGAATGGTAGATTGTCCGGGGGCATTCATTGATGTGCCGGAACTAACTGCGACCGCAGAAAAGGCATTGTTGGGTTGCCCTGAGGGTGTAGGAAGAGGTGGATGAGGGGATTATGATGGCGATTCGGTAAGTGGGGCAACTGTTTGGATTACTTCCGCATATGTTTGTATGTGTGTTGTTGTATATTGAAGCCAGTCAGTGCCGTACCGGTCTCACCTGGTAAAATTGAATGAGGGGCCCGCCATAAATTGTAAATAGGCTCATATGTAGGTCGGAGTGGATGAATCCACTTAACAGATTTTCATTCAACGGATCATGAAATTCGGTAATGTATTAAATTCTTTTTTAACATTGATTTTGAACGGCAGTAGTTTAAGAACAACTGCGAACTTATAAATTTGAAATTTTTGCCAATTCGTGGGCCTTTTTAGATAAGATGGTCGATTCAATGTTATATTTCGGCATATTTTTTTAATATTACAATGATTTATTACAGGTTAGTGAGTTTTATTTTATTAGCTTCGTAATATGCATTTAAAAAAACTGCTTTGATTCACTTTTACGCTCAATATTGACTCTGAAGTTCGACTTTATAAATATTCTTATAAATAAATGCTGATGCATTATTACACTCCATAAAAGTTATCTTAGTTTTTTTTTTATCATTTATAGAATTTGTATTATCATGTGAAAACATGATGTTGTTGTGTTTAAGAGGTTTGTCGCCGAAATTTACGGGCAAAAAATATTTTTACCTGCTTTTACCAGCAGTGCATTATTATTATGTAAGCTTTTTTTCTTTGAAAGCAGATGCGTTTTAAAAAGGTTGACCTGATTTTACCAGCATTGCTTTATACAGACTATTTCATTTAGAGGCATCAAATTTAATGTTTTTGTACGGTAAAAATGTGCACTTTCAGCTATTTTTTAAAAAAGTTTAATTAAAAAATAATTGAGATTTAGTTATTTTTCCACGATAATTTCTGAAAATATTATTGCAAATATAAACTAAAATTATAAATATGAGCAAAGATTATTTTTACACCAGTTTGAAATTATCTCTTTAATGAACCTAATTTAATTGTCTTATAATTTTGTTACTGTTCTAAAGAACAGAGTATTTCTTTTCGAGGACACGAATTTGAGGCTTTTGTATGATAAAAATGTGCACTTGGAGCTATTTTTTTTTAATTTAATTAAAAAGTAAATGAGATTTAGTTATTTTTCCACAACGTTTCTGAAAATATTATTGCAAATATAAACTAAAATTATTAATATGAGCAAAGATTATTTTTACACCAGTTTGAAATTATCTCTTAAATGAACCTCATTTAATTGTCTAATAATTTTGTTAATGCTCTAGAGAACAAACTATTTCATCTATAGGTATTAAATGTAATGCCTTTAAATGGTAAAGATGTGTGATTGGAGCTTTTTTTAAAAAAATTTAATTGAAAAGTAAGTGCTATTTAAGAATTTTTCCGTAGTAATTTCTGAAAATAGTATTGCACAAAATTTATTTTTACACTAATTTAAAATCATCCCTTTAGTGAAATAATTTAATTTTCATGCAAAAAACAAAAATCCCTCAAAAATTTTGGCAGTTTTTAAAGATTTTAATCCATGATTTGCAAAAACGTTTGCATTGCTTGTATAGAATTCTAACCGTTTTCATTGTTTTATCATATAGTTAATCGTTTCTCTTTACTTTCATTGTTAAAATGCGAGGAATAAGGAAATCGTTTGTATTTTTCATTTTTTCTGGCGATGTCGTAATGAATGTTTGCTTTCTAATAAGTGATTGTTACTTTGTGATTTCGAATAAATAAATAAATAAAATAAAAATTATTCTGAAACTGCTGAAAAGGCGATTGCACGAAATTAAAAGAACAGCAGGTGAACTCTGTGAGTGCGAATTATGTAGCAGCAGATGGAATTTACGAATGAGAGGAGGTGGAATAAAAAATAAAAAAGACTGAACAACTCCAACTGGGAGATTTGCGGAAGCTATAAATAGTTCCTTTGCCTTATTCCGTATTTTTTTACTTTCATCCCTCTTTGTAAAATTGTGTTACTAGGCTATCTAAATTGCGTTTGGCACAAAGACATACATTCCAAAACATTGCCAAGGTAGTCACTCACATTACGTAATAAAAAATGAATTGCGTAATGTTAAGCCTAAAATATAATTTCCGCTGTAAAGCATTTATTATTTTCATATTCACATGTTTAACATTTGGTTAACGAATTGAGGTGGAATTTTATCTTAACCAAGTGTAATCATGGCCTGACTAAGGCAGAAGCAGTTGTCCCGGGCCCCAACATCAAGGGGGAGGGCCACAAATAGAATAGAAGGATTATTTTTCGTTTCCTTTTTTAATGAAGTAGTGAAGCAGAGATAGGTCTTCAAACAAACTTTTGCCCTGGGCCCCAATAAGTCTAAATCGGGCCCTAGCCATGATGTAACTTCTCTGCATCAAAGTAGTTTCTTTGATGTGTTACCGTTAATGTATATAATGCAGTTATTTTATAGAATATCTAGTTATTCCATTAAATAACTGATCGTGTCCGTTAAAGTGTGTAATATGTTATTAATTTGACACTTTAACTAGTTATTCTATGAAATAACTAGGTATTCTATAAATTAACTAGTGAGAGACAGTTAAAGTGTAGAATAAACAATTTATCTAAAATGAAATAACTAGGTATTCTATAAATAAACTAATGAGAGACAAATAAAATGAAAAAGAACCAATTATCTAATTTATGAAGCGTATAAATGGTATTTATGGAAACGTACCATAAAATCATTTGTTACAACAAGGATCACTAAAATGACTCTTGGAATAACAAAGAACATTATTGCTAAAACAAAAACCTTTTTTGTTGACACCCTGGGTTTTATACGAACATTTTTTTAAATCCCTGACCAGTACCTAAACTTTGAGCTGTGGCAACCGACCGGAGAAATATTTCTAAACCCGGTGCTTCTTCGATTTTAATTAATTTGTGTTCGCAGGCACTGAACTGGGATTGGAAAATAATTGTTGGAAAAATCCTTCTTCGGTTATTTTTATGATGATAGCTAAAACAGATTTGGCATCGCCTTTTCCTCTGTCAACTTCAGGCACTGGGTAAACCCTACAAAGGCTTCAGAATGAGATTTAGGGGTGAGATTCAGAATGAGTAGGGGTGGAAGGTAAATGTATTTGTCGTGCGAGATATATGATGAAGATTATTTTACACTTTAGCAGGCTGCAGATCGTTATTCTATGAAATAACTAGTTAAACCATGTAATACAAGAGAGTTTTACACTTAAATGAACAGGATCAGTTATTTCATGGAATTACTAGGTATTCTATAAAATAACGGATTTCATGCTTTAACGGTAACAAATGCACAGAAAATTTAGACATGTCAGTGTGTTCCCGAAGAAGGATCTATAAATCGCAGAAACAGATTCAAATGGCCAAGAAATTGGATGCCTCTTAAAGTCGAACTCAAAAATTCCTGTCAATAAATCTTCTATTAAGGACATTTTGTCGAATGTTTTATACTTAGCTCTGTCCTTATCTAAAAAGTTAACACCCATTTAATGTATTTTATGTTTTTTTAATGTTCCACAACTTAATATGTAATAGAAAAATTAAATTAATTTTTTTTCTATTTTTTTTTTGTACAAAATGAGTTTTCTCTAAAGGACTCTCTATTGTTTGCAAAAGTTGATTGTGTAGATTTTTCCTTCGTACTAGGAGGGGTCGTTCTTTGGGGGCCTCATCAAGTTTCTGGCTTGATCTCTGGCTAGGTCGGGGTATAGCACAGTATATTTACTTGTTTATTCATTAATATTTTTTGTTCTATAATAAGGTGTCCTGTTTTTAAATGAAATGTTCTTTTTTAATTTTTCAACCATCATTTTTTTGGGGGGGGAGGGGACAAAAATATGTTTAAAGTTCGTTTATTGAAAAAGACAGAACTCATTAAAAACTGTCAGAATTTTTGAAATTTTTATTGAAAATCTGCTTTTTTAATAAAATTTAATATTTTACAGTAAGTTCTATTTAGTGCTTGTCCGTTAGCCGGGCGACAGCGAAAAATCGCCAAATAATGTAGAGTTCCACCAAATTTCTTACACTGATTTTAAAGTGAAAAATCGCCAAATAACGTAGAATTCCGCCAAATTTCTTACACTGATTTTAAAGTGAAAAATCGCCAAATAATATAGAATTCCGTCAAATTTCTTACATTGATTATAAAGCGAAAAATCGCCAAATAATGTAGAATTCCGCCAAATTTTTTACATTGATTTTAAAGCGAAAAATCGCCAAATTTCTTACATTGATTATAAAGCGAAAAATCGCCAAATAATGTAGAATTCCGCCAAATTTCTTACATTTATTATAAAGCGAAAAATCGCCAAATAATGTAGAATTCCGCCAAATTTCTTACACTAATTATAAAGCGAAAAATCGCCAAATAATGTAGAATTCTGCCAAATTTCTTACACTGATTATAAAGCGAAAAATCGCCAAATAATGTAGAATTCCTACAAATTTCTTACTCTGATTTTAAAGCGGCAAATCGTCAAATAATGTAGAATATCTTCACATTTCTTTGGCGATTTTTCGCTGATTCCCGGCTAACGGAAAAGTAGTGTTTATTTGTATCTTCTGGAAGCAAATATAATTAAAATTCATTTATTATTGCATATGATGCACGAAAGGATGGAAATGTATTGATGGAAAAGGAGAGAATATTTAAATTGCTTTAATTCTTTGCATTCCGACAAATAATTAGATGCAAAATTATTCACCTAATACAAATACTTGTTTATTGCTATGAAAAATAAATATACATAATTCTTTTAAGTCGAATTCCTTTGAAAAATTAATCTACATCTCTTAACCATTATGTAGACGTTTTTAACAATTAAATTTGAAAAATAAATAAATAAAACGTCGAATTGATGTACAATTTCGAATGGTGAGTCAGAGGCACCATTGGAGTGCAAAGGGTTAGTAATAATTTATCTGCAATATAACTGACTTACTAGAGCGCCATCTTCCGGAGATATTTTACCTGAATGCCTAAAATCCAATGTTTTCTGTGATAATCTAATATTCAATGCGGTGAAAAACTACCTTGCGATGTAATCAATGGATTTTTTCCCCTTCCAAAAAAGAATGCATTTTCTCGTTTCTTTTACTGTTAAAAAATGTCTGTGGTAAACAAACATCAATTTCAGAAATGAAATTAGGAAGGAAAAAAGAATTCAAATTATACACCACATAGCTCAAAGTAAAAAAAAAAAAAACTAGTAGAGAAAAAAAAGTTGAAGGTAAAACGGAGGGATTTCTTAACTGCAAGGCCAGACTTGAAATTCAAAATCAGCTTGGAAATCGTCTGCTAGGAAAAGGAGGGAGGTTCTCCACCAAATGATAAGAGCAAGAAAAGAAAAATAGCAAGAAAAAGGGCTTAAAGACGTGAATAGCTAAACCGGTTCGTGTAGCGGTAAATGAAAAACCAGATCTTGCACGATCTTGAGGTTAGCATGCTTTTCATAAATGTCATGATGAGCATTCTTTTACAAAAGAAAACTTCAAATAACACCTTTGTCAACATTCGTTTAAGAATTGCGATTTAACACAGCAAAACAAGTGGAATAACTCTTTTTAATTTGAAAGATATGAAAATAATGTCATTTTTCTCTGATCCGTGAGGTATTCTAGAAAACTGACGGAATCGTCAGACGATACAACTTCAAGGATATCGTCAGACGATATTTGCATTTCAAATTAATTTATATTCTTGCTTCTAACTTTTTTCGTTTTTTTGTACGTGCGTGTGATTCCTCTAAGATTAGAAATAATACTGTAATAAAACTTCTGTTTCTTTATTTCACAACTTTTATTGCTTCTTATATTTTAATTTGGAACCGCTGTCTGTAACTTATTATTTTCATGAAATTTGAATAAATGCCGTGGAATTCTGGTGTAGATTTTTCTGGAATGAAACCTTCTGAGTTTAGAAATAAAATGGGTTTTATTTTTATTTCTTTTTCCTTACATTTTTTAAAAAAATGAATGTTAGTTTTTATGGTAATTATAAATACTTTCCCTAATAATAAGGATAAGAAAAATACGAATATTCAAGGGTAAGAAAAAAGTACAAAGTTTTGCGAAATATTATAGTCATTTGGTATTTTTTTCATTAGCACGGCGTCAGCGATAAATCACCAAATAATGTAGAATTCCGCCAAATTTCTTACATTGAGTTTAAAACGAAAAACCGCCAAATAAGGTAGAATTCCGCCAAATTTCTTTGGCGATTCACCGCTGCCGCCCGGCTAACGGAAAAGTACCGGCTATTTATTAGATTTAAATACCTTTACTACTAAAACGGGTATATATATATATATATATATATATATATACTCACACACACACACAAAATTGAACAATTAATATACCTGGTTGTAATGAATTTTGACGCGATATATATAAAATCAATCTGGCATGCTTGATTGAGAAATTTCTGTAAGTTGAAGTTTTGCAAAAATAAAAAAACTTGTCTGTTGTTGTTACTTTTCAATCTATCATGCCTGTCAACGATTTAAGCCGAATAGCGTCTCTTATTTTGCAGTAGCGCCATCTAGGGACAAGAGTACGACTTAGTGTACCGCACACGTCACAATACTTTTTACAGAACATCATTCATCCACAGATCGTAATTCGGATTTTTAACATAGAACGTTCACCTCTGACCCATTACCCCCATTGATATTAGTCTCGATATGGAGAACTTTGTGACCACATCAGATTTAACGTACTTAACCATAACACACGCGGAGAGTCTTCGGCTGGCGGGTTCGAACTCGTAGCCCAGGAGATGCGAAGGCAACGCCCTACCAACTAGGCTATCACGACCTAGCCTACTAGTATGCAAGGTAAATATGAAGAAATATCTTCTGTAACGATGAAGCTATTCTACAAAGATCCAATTGTATAGAAATTTTTAAATGAATCCCATTACTCTGAATATCCTTTGATTCCCTCGATAATGCTAATTCTAATGATACAAGAAAATTATCTTAACTGAATTTATTTTTCAGTATCATCGAAGTTGTCGAATAAAAATTACATCTCATAGAAATGAGTTGCGTTATTTGTATAAGTAAATAACTAATAATTCGCTTTTAAGTATATCCATATTCTAGATCATGTTCGCTGTAACTTAAATTGGCACTTTTCCGTTACCGAGTTCCAGTGAAAAATCGCCAAATTATATATATTTCTGCCAAATTTCTTCGATGTTTTTCGCTGGCGCGCGGCTAACGGAAACGTAACATTAAATGCACAGTATTGCAATTTTATTATCAAATTACGTTTCGTAAATTAATTAATGGATTTCGCAAAGGTTTTTTCCCACATTTAATACAATTATTTTTAAGCTCAATTTACTTATTAGCACACTATTTATAATGTATGAACATAAGTTTCATTTTAATACGATAATACATCGAATCATTTAATATAATACATCCCTAGTAGTACACAAATATTGTACAATATGGAATAATATTCGCAATATTGTTTTATATTGTAGAATATTGTTTAATATCATATAATATCGCACAATATTATACAACAGGATGTGCTACCTGGGATACGTTTTACAGACAATCAGCTTTTTATTAGCCTAAAAAGGAAAAATAAAATTATGTAATGAATGGCAATTTTATAAAACTAAAATTAACATGGACGACCTGCAAAAAATTGTTGATTTCCCAGTGTGATACGATTTCGACTTCTTTTGCAAAATATGCAGTGGAGCAAATTGTTAAATTGACGCCATTCTCCTTTTATTATTTACTTTTATATTATTATTATTTATTCTCTCTTTAGAATCGGCTAGTCAAATCTCATAATCGTCTGCAGTTTAGGGAAAATTCGAGCATCTGTTCCGTTACATCCAGGAAGTTTGCGAACGAAGCCGTGAGACTAACTGTGGCCTTGCTAGGCCTAGTCACGTTCTACAACCGAATTTACTACGAAAGGGAGGGTAGCAAAGACGAGGGCGAAAAATAAAATAAAAGATAAAGAACCTTGGCCTTTTCCACTGGAGAGCAGGCTGATGAGATTGATGGAGAAACGCGGGGAAAAACGCTAATCTTGATCGTTGCCATTATACATAAAAGAATTTCACTACAAATTGATCCGCTGCCAATAGATCTCAGGAATGCACTTTATCTTTACGATACACTTTTTTTTTTAATTTTTATTATTTTTATTGAGTTATATTTCTAATTTTATTTGTGGCTTCGCCCTTTTTATTTTTGATTTTTTTATATATACATGCTTTTAGTAAAGATAGGGGAAAAAATTATGTAAATTAAAGACCTTAACGAATCATTTTCATATTTGTGGTATCAATCTCTTAAAAATGTTTGAAGATTTTGTTATACTATATTGTAACTGTATTTACTTAAAAAATTAATTTATGTAAAATTCATAAATCCTGAATTCCATTTTAAAAACATTTTTTTTATTTCTTGGGTTTTTTATTTTATTTTTATTTTTCACTGCTGAATTTTGCAGTATTCTTAAGTTCTGAAACTTAAAAATTAACTTTTATTGTGGTTTTCTTGATTATTATTCTTTCTTTTTTTAATCTTCACTCTGTTGCTCAGATGCATCAAAATTTTATTAAATAAGAAATAAAATTTTGATAATCAATGGATATTCACTGAAGATTGAACTACAGATTCGTTAAGCTTACACAAGCAATTCAAGGTGAAAATAAAAATGTAAAGTCTTAAACCCTCAATCTAAGTTTTAATTTATCGTTCTAATTTTATTTCATGATAAATTCACGCATATAAATTATGGGTGAATGTATTTTCTTTTCTTATAAAGCAAAATTTTGCGATTTTATTTTTACGATTTATATTTCACTAGCAAAAAGAAATTATTTTATTCTATTTTATAGTTAAAACTATGCCACTTTACAAATTAAAAGAATAACAGCTATTATTTACACTGCAATGAAAACATGAGGTTTAAAGTACTAAAAATAACGCCCATTGTACCAGTTACAATTCTACACTTATTCCATTGAATTTGGCATTTCCGTTGTATCCCTTATTACAGGATCCCCCTCGTCACATGTATACACACATTTCATGAATTTTTCTGAAACTATTTTTAGCAAGTTTTATGTTTTTCTAATCTAAATTTATCGTTACTTTTGAGGATATGTTTTTGAAGACGATTAAAATGCCCCTAGTAGCACAGAAATATTGTACAATATTGTTTAATATTGTGGAATATTGTTTAATATCATATAACATCTCACAATATTGTACAATATTATACTACATGGGGCATTAAATTGGAATTTGGAAAATGGTAATAATAACTATGTAACTAGGCAATTTTTTTTATTGTATTATAATTTTCTTTTTATTGCTGCAGGGAAATTCTAACAAAATCAAATTTAAACGAACAGTTGGTATATTCATTTTATAAAAGTAAAATCTCAAACTTCAAAACTTAAAAAAAAATAATCCATCGCTCAATCAAGTAAAAATGATATTAAAAATTGGCGCAATAAAAGAGGAAAAAATAAAAATTAATCTTTTATAAAACGTGATCGCTTGGTAAAATGAACGCCAAAATGTGGTTGAAAATGTCTCGTGATCAAATTAATGATGCGTGAAAAGTAGGAAGCTGAAGTCATTTTTCCAACTGACCTGTTATGTTCGCTAGAAAGAACAAAAAGAATAAATAATAATAAAAAAAACCGGAAGTGTTGTGTACCTGCTTCATCGCACAGTTTGGAAAAATAAAGGAAGCGAAGCATTTGTACCAACGACATAATTTTAAAGACTAGATAAACGAGAAGCGATCTAATGTGTTAACCTCTAGCTTACGGGCGGTACAACTGCTGTACCAAGATTTTTTTTACCTTTCCTTACGGGTCGGTACAACTGTTGTACCAGTAACGAGCTTGGATTTCGTCCCCCCACTTGAACTTCCCGGCGAACCGTAATTGCCTCATAAAAATCCCTGCCCTTTTGTGCTATACCCTTCAGGGTCAGGAGATTTCGTCCTGCTGTAGTTATAATCACTGTTGGCGCTAGTCAGTTTTGTGAACCTTGCTTTGGTGACATTTTTTTAAGTAACATCTCTGAGAGGTATGGAATGAGTTTGCTTAACTTCATTTGTTAGTAATACTCGATTGAAAACATTATTCTTTTCCACCGTTGCTTAATTTCTAACCATTGTAAATTGTTAATTTTTTAACAATAAAATTTTGTAAATTTATAATAATGTGCGTTTATAATTTTATTTGAATCAAGAATTACTTGAAATTTCATTTCTGATGGAATGGTGTAGTGTAGGTAATCGGTAACCTAGATAAATTGCTACATTTTTCGTCATTCGTCATAGTCCAAAAAAACTAAATTGAACCTACGATTGGGTTTTTTTCTTTCACCCTATCATTATTCTGTTTTACATTGAAAAGTGACACAACACTGTTTTGTCTTCATGCCTGCCTCCCCTTCTATGACTGGAATCTCGGGCATATATACTTCGCAGTTACTAATGTACTATTCTAACGCAACATTAAAGAATTGACTACTTAAGATTTTTTAACTTTTAAGGTTTAATACTTGAACAAAAACTTCAGGCTAAAAATACATTTGGGTTGTGATTTTTAAGCTCAGCTGTAAGTTTCATCATTATTTTTTATGATTAATGAAAACGGTTGCTTTAATTATTTATAGATAATCATTCATTAAAAGTTATGATTCTAATTTTAAAATATTGAAAGAGGTTCTTTAAATCTATGATAAATAATAATTGGTAGCTTTTTATGCATTCAAATATCAGAAGAGAAATATTAAAATCTTTATGCCTTCATTTCAATTTTTCCAGAAATATTTTTACTCAAATAAAATAGTAGGAATTCTAGATTTAATTTTAAGCATTTCTGAAATATAATCTAAATAATCTGCTTGTACAAATGTTGTAGCTAATTACGAAAGCTGATCATTTAGAATGCTAGCTTTATTCATTAAAGATTTTTTGAAAGTTTTCTTTTTTGATAACTACATTTCAACATAATATTATATCAATGAAATCTTATGTATCAAATTCTAAACATACCATATCTAATCTTAGTTTGGTTAAATTAACCGTCTTAAATCTGGTGATTAGTTACGTATTAGTAAATTTTTAAGCAGAAAAAAATCATAAATCAATTATTTATTGCCTACAAAACTCAGCGTACTTTTCAAAAATACTATACTGCTATGAGTTATTGAAATTTTCGGGAAAAAATCACTATAAATTATAAGAATCGACAATAAAATAGGGAAACGTCACTAGTGATTTATATTGAAAACCGTCCGAAATATATTAGGAATAAAAATTGTATTTGTTTTTTATGAGCTCAATATATTAATATTAAAAATTTGAATTTAATAAAATAGCAGACAATCATATATGCTATTTTGCAGATACATTTTACTTACAAAATAGCTAAGAATTGTTTTCTCTATTTTGTGCAAAGAAATGAAAATATTTTCAAAAAAAATTAGTTATGAATTTTATACATTATTTATAAATGTTTACATTTAATAAAGATAAATGAGTTAGAAGAAAAACAAAATGAAATTCACGGTGATGTGTTCATGTTTTATAAGAATTAAATTTACACCTTCAGTACGGCTTGAGAAATTTATTTAATCACAAATATGATTGAAAAATTGACAACGATAAATAATTATACCGCAGTTATTCTATTTAAAATTTATTTAATATCATAAAATTTAAGTCATTACTTGTATATATATAATTAGAAAACTAATGTTTCAGAAAAAAAACTGCGATAAAAAGCTTTTTCTAGGGAACCAGACAAAGTAAAACCTCAAAAAAGCAACCCGGTTAAAGACGGAGAGGACAGATGACCAATTAACACTACGGGTGGCCGAAATCAGACAACAATCGCTTTTAAAAAAGGGGGAAAGCATTTGTTATCTTCTTCACAGAATCCCCGTATTCAAAGGAACTTTTTCGAGTTTGAGTTCCCGCAACGTAAAGGTTAATATTTATGAGCTTTTCTTTAGTTTCCGTGTTGCTGATTTTCATTTCTCCCCCCCCCCCCCTTTTTTTTACTGAGATAAATTATCGGCTTTGGTTTTATTAATTTAACGTTATGAGTCTTTTTTAAAAAGTTAAATAAATAAAATTTTGAAGTTTTCCTTGTTTTTCTGCTTCGTTTTTAAAGCTGAATACAAAAAAAGGTCAATTCATATTTATTTATTTATTTTATTTTCCGTTAAACATTTATTGTAAAAATTTTTTTTTATGCCATTACATATTATAATTCCTTAATTAAGTAATTAAATAAATTTGATAATATAATAGAAAGAAGAATTATGAAATGTTGTGAAAGGTTCTTGCAAATCAATAAATTTTATTGAAATTGTGGATAAATTAATATAATAAAAATAAACAAATAGAATAAATAAATTGATATTATAAAATTATTTTGCTGATATAGAATTATATACTTGCTTCATTAAATAAGTTTGATAATAAAATGGAAAGAAAAATTATGAAATGCTGTAAAAAATATTCATAAAAATTTATTTTTGTAGTTTTGGATAAATTGATATAATAAAAATAAATAAATTGATATGATTTAAAATTATTTTCATAATATAGAGTATTATTATACTTGCTTAATTAAATACATTTGATAAAATAATGGAAAAAAGAATTATGAAATGTCGTTAAACATATTCGTAAATCAACACATTTTATTGAAATTCTGAATAAATTAATAATTAGTTGAAGTTCATCGATTACGTACACACAGGAACTAAATTAACTGAAATGCTTTTATATTGAAGATTTAAGTATTAAACGCTATATTACAGGAAAATAAATCGATCTTAAAATTGCATTTTTGGTATTCAAATAAGTTAATATTTGGAAATCATGTACTTACCAATCCAATTAATCAATATTTTGAAATATATTTTTATTTTTCTAATTTTATAGAATTTTTCTCTATGTGAATTTTTTAACAGTCTACTTATAAATTGATATAAATAATACATTTATTTTAAATTCAAACAAAATAACAGAAAATAGATTTTAATTAAAATAAATAGACGAATGAAAGGGGAAAAAAATTGAAACTTAGAAATAAAAATGATTTTGTTTAGGTATACATAACCATATTCTTTTCGAACCTTTTAGTGAGTAAGAAAAATTATTAGTTTAAAGTGATTTATTTCCCTGTTTTGGAATAAATTATAAAATATATTTTACCACAGTTAAAAAATTCAATTAAATATTTTGGTGAATTAATTTGGGAATACTCAATAATATTACCATTTAGTAAAAAAATGCACATCTACCCTCGGCGGGACTCGAACCCGCAATCCCCGGTTTAGGAGACCGATGCCTTATCCATTAGGCCACGAGGGCTTCAGAAATCTAAAGCTAAATTTGTACATAAACACAAATTTTGTTTTTCTTTAAAATAGACTAAATGCGCAATTAGTGTTTTTAAAAGTTAAATCAGTTGCCTTCATTTAACATTGCAATTTTTGATAAAATAAAAGTTGCTATAATAATTACATTATTTTGGAAACATCCTATTCATTATTTCACGAATTATACCAAATGCAATTATATTATTTATTATTGCTTATTCCGTTGAAGAACTAATTTTGTTTCATTTGTCATTACAGCTCAAATTGAAATTATCCCGTGCAAAGTTTGTGGCGACAAATCCTCTGGTGTTCACTACGGTGTCATAACGTGTGAAGGTTGCAAGGTATGTAGCTTCATTATCTGAATATCAAAAAAAAAAATCTGAAATTCGCTGCTTTTGTAATTATTAGCTTATTTTTAAATAACTTACATAAAACCACAAAGCATAGTGTGTTTTTTAAAATTTATTTTTAACATAGATGGCGCCACTTCGCTCGGGGAGGGTTTTCTTAATGATTTCTATTTGTGAATATTTATTACTCTTAGGGAATTAGAAATATACCTTTACACTAACTATTAAAGTTACGTAATGAGATATGTCGTCACATGCGCGGGAAAACTGCGAAGATTTTCGTGGTGTTCGCATGTACTGAAGACTCCATTTTTGTGTTGTTTGCAGCAAGTTTCAATAAAAACGCAATCTCATTCAACCTATTCATTATTGAATATGAATTCCGGAGGTGGATTTGTGAAACCACCCAATATACTCATTTATGTGGGAGAAAATCGACAAAATATTTTTAAAAATGTAGCCACCAACATTCTTCGTTGTCTCAACGTAGATAAATATGTTGTTTATGAACTGAAAAAGTCTCAAGTGCTCGGGACTCCGTGGAAAGAAAATATTGCTCTTTTAGTGTTGGTTTCCGAAGAAATAGAACCTAGTATTGCCGAAGCATTCAAAAAATATCTCGATAATAAAGGCAAGATGATTGTATTTTGTTCAAATTTTGATTATGTTACAGTTGGTTTGAAATATAATGTAGTATCTGGAGGGGAAAAAGTGAATATTAATTATAAAAATATCTTGAACGTTCCTGTTATTCATGGAAAGTATTCGTATACTCTTGATGGTGGGCACATTCTGGCTACAAATTCTGACAAAGAATCTGCAATAATGAGATCACCCGAGGAGAATGGTGATTTTATTGTTTCATCAGTTCACTTGGCTTTAGATCCTGACTTGGTCGATCCTACCGAGAGTGCCGAAAAAGATAAAGAAAATCGTTTGCTGATATTGAAGAGTATTTTAGGTGATCAATTGAGATTAGAAATAAAGTCTGTCATCATTCCTCCACCCACTCCTGGTTATGTTATTGTTGATGATGACAAACTGCTTTGGGAACTCAGGAGCAAACTCAGTTCTAAAGAAATTCACCTTGGAAAACTTGAAAATTCCTTTGCAGTTACAGCTGAATTGCTCGGCACTTCTGCTGATGTATGCGTGCCTATATTATTTGAAAGTGATGAAACAACTCCAATTATTTTTGACAAGAGAGCTTACTTTTCAAAATTAAAATCTGATCATTTTGGCCATGCTGTGGTTTATTTTCCCGTTATAACTTCCACGATGATTGCAGCTGATCAATTCTCTGAATATGAGAATATAGTTATAATAGCTGGACGACAGATATCTGGTCGAGGGAGGTCTGGTAATATATGGATAAGCCCAGAAGGTTCTGCAATGTTTACTCTGCATTTTAGCTTATCATTATCCTCAAAATTAGGCCAAAGAATGTCAATGTTGCAACACATGACCTCTCTTGCTGTTGTTCATAGTATCAGAAAAAATCCAATATACAGCAAACTTGATTTAAGACTTAAATGGCCTAATGATTTGTATTTAGGAAAAGATAGAAAAATTGGGGGTGTTCTTGTCAATACTACAATCCAAGGAAGTATGGCTCACGTTTATATTGGAATTGGAATCAATGTAGCCAATGAACAACCTACAGTATGCATCAATAGTGCAATTGAATCTCACAATTCAGTCACTGGTGACATTTTGCCTTTACTGAAACCAGAAGAAGTGATTGCATTGGCATTGACTGAGCTAGAAAATATAATTGACAAATTTAGAAAATCTGGATTAGATGATTTTTTATCTTTATATTATTCTTACTGGCTCCATAGTGGTCAGCGTGTCACTCTTTCTTCTATTAATAAAGAAGCAATAATACAAGGTTTAGATGATTATGGATTTTTGATCGTTCAAACTGCTGAAAAAAAATGTTTAACTTTACAACCCGATGGGAATCGCTTTGATATGTTGCAAAATTTAATAATCAGCAAATAATTCTGCTTTATATTTTTTACGAAGTTTATTTTGCTTATGATGGATATTTTATAAACTCGAGTGACATTATATTATTTGAACATTTTATTTGATGCCAATAAGAGGGTAATTCATTATTCTAATTTCCTATATCTAAGATGATATATTTGATATAGAGAAAATTATTATGATTATTGTTTCAATGGTTGATTATGACTTGTTATAATCGTTAATTTTATAATTATATTTTGTTCTTTTATGAATATATTTTTGTTTGCCATAGTTGTGACTTCATTTATAATTTGCATCTTTGTTAAATTTTTTGTGATGTGGAATTTAAAATATATATAAAATAAAAGTTTATTTATGAATATTTGTGTTTATTATTATTATTATTTTAACATAAATATGTTAAAATATTTATTATTATTATTTTACACAGCATGAGATTAAATTTTAAAAATCTGCACATTTTAAAAATAAATTGTCTGCACATTTTAAAAATAAATTTTATTGTCTGCACATTTTAAAAATAAATTTGATAATTCTTTAAATGCTTATGCTTTTTCTGTAAATGAATTTTACATATCAATTTTTTTTAAAATTAATTTGGAATGATCAATTAAAGGAATTTTTAAACATTTTATAATTAGATCTGAATTTATGTACTTTAATATTATTTTTCTTTAAATTAGGTAAGTTCCTGATTGTGGTTATAAAATTTTATATCATTTCTCATCTGCTCAAAATATATATATATATATATATTGATAGAATCAAATTACATTATATCGATTTTAAATAAATCTTTGACCATTAGTAAAACTGTAGATAGAACAAATGTATGCTGAAGAAAACAGCTATGATAATATATCTGTTATTTTATTATCTTGAAAAAAATTACTGCTTGTTAACTTTACATATTACTTAGTTCAGACAAGATTTCGACTCTTTCGCTTTACAACTTTTTAAATTTCATTTTTTACAGGGCTTCTTTCGAAGAAGTCAGTCAAGTGTTGTGAATTACCAATGTCCACGACAAAAGAATTGTGTTGTTGACCGAGTTAATAGGAACAGATGTCAGTACTGCAGGTTACAAAAATGTCTTGCTCTCGGAATGTCCAGGGATGGTGAGTTTGTTTCAATTGTTAAGACCATAAAGAAAATGTATATTATTAATGCATTCTTAAGTTTTATCAATGTTTAAACATATTTAATAGCCTAATAAAAACAACCATGTGCATTGGTTAATATATAAAAATTCATATTCTTTTATAGTGAAAGTATTAGACTTAATAGCAAGAGGGAGCCAAAAATATACAGAATTGGATATTGTTTACTTGGCAATTTTCAGGTTATGCCAAGATTGGCAAGTTCTATTTACTGCTCCATTATAAAGAAGATGCTGAAATGTGTGGGGCATTCATAAAATGACTTGCCGATTTTCTGATTACTTCTAGATTGAGAAACTTCATTATACATTAGATGCAAGAGGGTTGTAATGTTCTAATGGTTTTCGGTGCTTTTAAACTATCATTTTTATTTGTATAATCCTTCTACTTTGATTAATTGCCATTTAGATTGATTTTATCACACAGCCAAAACTGATACCATAGGCTGAATTGCACAATATTTTGTTTATTCTTGTTAAAATGGAATGAGCTAATGTTCCGTTATTAATTGATGTATTAAGTAAATCTATCAAATGTAGTTGATACATTTGAATGGAATTTGGTTTTAATTGGTCTTAAATTATAATATTCTCTAGAATAAAAGTCTATGTTAAAAGCAGCTTAATTTCATTCAACTATTTCTATAACCATAACTTATCATTCAATACTGGCATGATGCTTATGTGTTTGTATACTATTATTGCAGTTTATTGCTTGCTATAAATTATCAAACAAGCATATTCAGTTAATTTAAAATTAACCCAAAACAATTTTTATCTGTCTCCCAGAAATTTTAGACTATTTTTCAGCAGCATATAAGATTTGGGAATTTTAATGTAGAAATCTGATTTTTTTTCACAGGTTAAGGACAGAATGAACTTTTTTTTCCAAATGTTAACAAAGAAAGATAAAGCTTCCATTATAGTAAATCTTTTTTCATCTGTTAATCATACAAATTGTTTTGGAAGTGGCAAGTAGAATATAATGTATCCAAACCTGTTAATTTCATACTTGCATTCCTAGAATGGGAATTCCCTGGATATTTATTTATTTCTGTCCAATGTCTTTTTTCACAACTATTTCTTCTTTTTTCTTGTCTACTTTCCACATTTTTAAATTTTCTAAAGTGATGTTTTAAAAGTGCATCATCTTGGAGATATTGAATATTAGAACCTTGGAAACTTGGCTTTGGATAATGTATCCATCCTTATAATGAAAGCTTAGAATGTTATTTTAATCATTTCTTTTATTTATTATTAATTTTTTCCTTCAATTTTAATAATTTTTAGTTCTTAATATTTTTAAAGATGCCGCGTAATAAACTATGATCAAGGACAAATAAAATTCTTTTTTTATTAATAAAAAAAATGTCTGGCCATTTATCTGTATCTTATAGTATAAAAATTTTACTCCGCCATTGGTACGAACTTTTTCAATTTTCATATTCTGTTCAAAAACCGATCATTCATAGTTAGATGTTTATTTTCTTAAAATCTTGCTTTAAAAATATTTTTAAGATTTTTGAAAGACTTAAAGCAGGAAATATATAAGAAAGAAAGAGATGCATAAGAATAATTTGTATTACAACAAAATAAATGAGTACTTAAAGAGTTAATACATCAAATTATATTCTCTGATATTTCTTATAACAAACTAGTTTTATTTGAAATTTCATAAATTTTGCTATTTTCAATCACATTTCTATGTTAAGTTTGCAAGGTTCTGTCTAAAAACATTAATGAAGCTGCTATTTAACTAAGCTTGGGATTCTTGGGTTTAAATATTTTTTTTCTATCTCTATTATGCATATTAATTTTCTTTTCTTTTTTTAATGATTTGCTTAACAAGATAAAGGTGAATGGTGTTTGTTAAAAGAATTGATGCAATTTATGCTTCTCTTGTGTTTTATTGATAATACAAAAAATGACTGTTATTTTTTTTAATGTAAAATGAGCCTCATAAAATAATTTAGCTTGATGATTAATATTGATTCATCATAAAATAAGTAATTTAACATGGAATAAAAAAAATTTCCAGAAAAAAAATGTATTTTTATGCCCAAATGAGCATGAGAGCTGGCTTCAAGCTCAATACTGAAATACTCTATTATATATTTCATGCTATATTGTCTCATTCTTCCTATTTTATTATTTTTATATTATATATTTAAAGATATATATTGAGCAAAACATGATACAGAAGGATGCAAATTCTTTTTTGTTTTCATAATTAGATAATTTCTCCCAAACTTTCTACTTTTTATATCTTTGAACTTAAATTAGTTTTTATTAATTGCTGGTAAAATTTTCATAATTCTTATGGAATTCATTTTCTAGACTAATTTATTTTTTCTTATTTGAATTGATTTTTAAAAATACATAACCAATTTTATGAAGCTGTTATATATTGTTTAGTTAGTTTTATCAGTCATTTGATTACCATATTTTTTAATTGTAGATGCACCATTAATGTCTGTGCATTTTCATTTCAGCTGTCAAGTTTGGTCGCATGTCCAAGAAGCAGCGCGAAAAGGTGGAAGATGAAGTGAGGTTCCATCGAGCGCAGCTAGTCCGTCCTCAGGGAACGGCACCGTCCCACTCGACGCCGCAACCCACAGAAACTTCACCGGACAGTTCGGTATTTGACCACCAACAGCAGCCGTCCTCATCCAATCAGCATGTCTCCTACATTAACAGCGGGTATGACTTAAGTGTACCATTTACATATGCTGTACTAATAATACTACAATTTTTAAAAAATCTTTTGATTTTACTTTTATTTTTAATTAATTGGCCAAAACTAAAGTGTTAAGTAACTTGGTTGTAATGTATATTATTCATTGTGTTGGAGTTTTAGTAATAAAATTAATAAAACTGTAGAATTAAAAATATTAGAACATAATTAATTTGAATCTTGATTTTCTTGGGTTTATAAAAAAATTATAACTTCATATCCCATTCCATGTATTTGACATTGAACTTGCATTTTTTTCATGTTCTGGTTTTTGTATTGGAATAACCAAAAAGTAGTTTTACAAATTTTACATGTACTGGATGTTTTAGAAATATCATATATAAAATAAACAAAGAAATGCATTTAGTCTTTGCTTTAGTAAAAAAGGGAGTCTTTTTTTAAAAAAAAATGTTTGGAACACTCTAATTACCATCAGTTGAAAATATCAAATCATTAATGAAAATCTATATATGTTAGAAAGTGCTAATGAAGCATTAGCAAATCGACAATCTCCATGGTCACTTGTTATGACTAAATTGTATGCCAATGTTGAAGTTGGATTTTGAATATGTGTAGACAAAATTTTTGCTACATTTCTGATCTTGTGGTATTCATTGTTCTCTTCATAAAAAATTCTCTGATCTTTATTTATTGGAAAAAAAATTCTTTTCCTATATTCCTTGCAGTTTTTTTAAATGATTTTTTAAAAGTATAAAAATATTTTTCAATGGATCTGCTGTTGCCTAAAATTTCAAAGTTCTAGATATGATCATTAAATTTAAATAATTGAAAATACCATTGTATTAATGCTAGTTTTGATTGTTTTACATTATTTCTAGTAGATTGAAAGTTAAATAATTGCTGATATCGATAACGTTTCACTTCTTTTTTAGGTATACTTATAATGGGGACCTGAATACATTTTCTACAAATGGTTACACTTACACTCCCCAAGCTATTCAATTTGATCTGGGCAGCACAGACTATGTTGACAGCACAACATTTGACCCTCAACAGCAGCTAGAAACTATTCCAGATGCCAACAGCCTGCTCATAACTGTTGTACCACCTGGACCCATGACCACAAATTCTCATCTTGGTAAGTTTATTCAATATTTAATGCAGCATTTAAAATGGATTTTCCGATTTCATGTAACAATATTCCTGATTAAATTACAATTCTGAACCAAATTGCCTGTGTATTGAAATAGTGAATATAAATCATAAATATAGTAAACGATTTTAAACTTGTAAACATTGCTTTAAAAATTAGATACAATGTTCAGCAATTTATATGGTGATGTTGATGAGGTGTTAAAATTAATTTAGTTATACTGTTATATTTAAAAAATTGTTAATGAACAATTTATTAAACACAATAAGTATATAGTTTTGATTCATTCATAGCTAACATATTTTGTGGTGTATAGTCATAGGTACAGTGTTTGTGATATAGTATGTAATTCCTCTCTTCCATGCATTATACATTTTTGAATTTGCATATATATATATATATATTTATATATATATATGAAATGATATTTTAAACTCTAATTTAAATTCAAACTAATTTTCTAAATTTCAATTTAATGTAGCACATTGTAACTTCATTCTAAAAATATTCTCTTATTTCCTGAACCATTCCACTTTTTCAAGTCAATTAATTCAATAGAAGCTGTGTAAAATTACTGAATCCACTAAAAGACAACAGGTTCCCATGCTTCATGTGAGAGGATGAAAATTACTGATCTAAAATAATAACTTTAAAAGATCCCTGTGTTTCCCTAGACTGTTTAGGCATGAGTTGTGGAAATTCTCATTGTAGTAGCACTATGAAAAAATATTTTTCCTCTCAAAATCTTATGGTATTTAAGATCAAGGATAATCATTTCCCTCCCTTCTTTTTGCTTCTGCTTTTTTTTCAGTGCTGTCAGCGAACATACCTTGTCTGTGCTCTAGTAGATAATGTGTGCTTCTCGTGATGGAATAAAACGAACTTAAAAATTCAGTGTCATCTATGTCTTCAAAGCCATCTTCTGCTCTTAACAAATAATAATAGGGCTTTATATATATATATATATATATATATATATATATATATATATATATATATATATGGTTCTCGAAATGCGTTTCTAAGCGCAAAACTAGAGAACGGCTTTGCCGATTCGGCTAATTTTTATTTCAATATTTTCGTTAAGACGCGAGGATGGTTCTTATGGAGAGAAAAAATGAAAAAACTGCAAGGAAAATAGTTAAAACGACACTTTTCTTACTTTCCCGCCAAAAATCTTCATTTCCTTCCCCCACCCAACTGAGTAAGATAGCAGGAAGTAATAAATAATGATTTGTTTAGAAAGAAATACGCCTAGTCAGTTGGTTTTCATTCATAGATAACGGGATGTTTAAAAAAGAAAGAAAATAGATGCTTTTATTATTAGTCTGTATGAATATTTAATCTATGCCTGCTCAAAATAAAGTCTGGGCAGGGAAGAAAAAAAAAGAATAACAAAGTGAAAATAGGGTTTGTAGAAACAAAATTAGTGAAAAAAAAAAAGGATAGAAAAAAAAAAGAAAAGAAAAGAAGGATGTGTGTGTATCAATATTATTTCCTCTGCGCGCAGCATTTTCCAAGCTGTTTTTAAACTTTCGCATCTCTTGAAAACCAATTGTGTCTTTATTGTTTAGTGTGTTTACATTTATGAAAATTTGAATCTCATTATTCTATAAAAATGTAGAATTTTAGACCTTTCTCTCCACCATTTAAGTAAAATATCAATTCCAGGACAATCATTGCTCGGATAGAAAGAGAAAGATGAATAGCACAATGAACAGAACATCTGAAGAAAATAATACTAAATAATACTCTAAATGAATTATATGATTATCAAAATTTGTTTGGTTTAAAAATGTTTTGATGAAAAACCTGTAATGAGACACAGCTACATAAAATATTATATGAAAATTTTTGCGAACATTAATACTGGCAAACCAACTGGTCGCCAAAGGCGGCTAGTATATAATATAAACAAGTAGCACGTAATGTTTTTGGTTTGATTTATCTTACTTTATCAAAACTTTTGTAATTATCAAGTACTCACAGTAATAACATTAAAATATTTAACTTTTAAAAAAGTAACATAAGCAATTTATTTAATTGATTAAAAAATGTGGATATTGCAAATTTTGTGAAATAATGAAATTATTTGGAATGTAGATTTAAATATACATCAAATCTGTTGTATAGAAAGGAAATCGATTATTTTGTTAGTTTATTCCAACCGTCAAATAAACAGTGGACAAAAAAAATAGATTTTGTATTCAGTCACGGAAAATTCAGTCTTACCTCTTTGCTTAGCAAGAAAATTTAAAAATTCCTAATCAAAGTAGCATTAATTTTGATTAATTTTTGATAGATTTTTTTGCATTCTTTATTTATTCACATATTTTATAAAATTTTTCAATTTGTGCTTTAGAACTCTTAACAAAGACACTGACAGAAGCTCACACGAGGACATGTTTATACTCATCTGACCAAGTAGCCGAGATCATGAAGAAACCACCAGATGTTGGCTCAATTCTTCTGTACAAAAGCATGGTAAGAAGGGAAATGAGTCATATCCATGACTTATTGTTTCAAATGCTTTGAATTTTTAAAAAAAATGATTCAAATATTAAAATGCAATTTTGTATTTGTTCAAAAACATGTTCTCATGTACAAAGTATATTAATAGAAAGTATCGTAATCATCAAATTTTGATAATTCTGATTTTTAAATTTTCACCATTTTTCATGTTCTGGACCTCCTGAACCAAAAAAGCATATATTTCGAATTTTATCTTTCTGTGAATGCAATCTAAAAAATACATTGAGCTAGTGTGATATCTAATATTTAAATTCTATTCCAGATGTATAGATTTTTACAATAGTTAAAAGGAATTTTGTTTTTGTTTTTTTAGCTGTTTTTGTCAACCAGATTTACTGTTTAAAATATAGATATGTAGTAAATTTAGAATCATATCCACCAAAAGGTTGACTATTTTTCTGCGTGTACACTAACTTGCATATGAATGTGAAAACTCATAAATGGGATATATGAAGTTGGTATTTGATTTTATGATTTTAATTGTTGAATTTGTATCAAATTTTGACTATAACTGATCTGAAAAAAACTTATCCAATCTAGTATTTTATTATTATTCAATTAATTTCAAAAAGGAAGAATCATTCCAGATTGTGCTTTACTAGGTTCTTTCTTAACTTTTCTAGCCAAATACTTTAATAATACACAAGTACATTTGCTAGAGAGCAAATGAGAAAGTCTGTGATTCTCACTGGTTTAACTTCATAATTTTTAAACTCTATTTAATAGATGTAAATAATTGACTTTTTGTTTATGCTTCTAATTTTAAGTTGATTAATTGAATTTCCTTGCCTTAAAAATTTTAATTATGAAACCTCTAATATGTGTTTAATTTTATTTTCTCATTTCATATTATTATCATGAAATAAATAGAAAATGTGATATTTTTTTTATAATAAATGTGAAACAAAAGTTTTTTGGATCATTTGCAATACTAAAGTGACCCATTCAATGAAACTATTAAAATGAATAAAAATATAATTTAACTTGCACGAGCTTGTGGTGCTTGGCCGTGCAAGAAATTATGTTCTGACATGATACATTGAAATATGCATAGCAGATTTCATTTTAATCTTTGTTTGCCATTGTTCCATTTTAATAAACATATTCTGCTTTATTTAGGACCATGAGCAGCTGTGGCTAGACTGTGCTCAAAAGCTCACAAACATAATTCAACAAATCATCGAGTTTGCCAAGATGGTTCCTGGCTTCATGAAACTTTCACAAGATGACCAAATCTTATTACTCAAAGCAGGTACAAATTGCACTTTTCCATGTATTGAATTTAATTTAATAATTTTTGTTGCTTGATGTGCTATCTACATAAATAAAAAAGAAATTTAAAAAAAGCTTTTCGAAATATTTTAGAAATTTACTATAGACTTATGACTTAAATGTTGCATAGGAGTTTTTTTCCTTAGATAGATCCTCATTGCAAATGGTCTTTCAATGATTGTAAATTAATTTTTAATTAAAACTGATGAAAATATAAAATTTTTTGTCTTTTTGACTAGGGAACATATGGTCCTAAAAGGAATTTTATTTCATATTCAAAATATAAATTATACAGTGATATCAATTTTATTTCATTGCATTGTTTTTCTCTAATTTTAATATTTATAAGAATATATTTCATTATTTTAGTTAACATATATATTACTATTGTTAAAATATTTACATAATAATGAAATGAAATAAATTTTTAATGTAAATATAACCTATCTTTTTCTTTCGCTTTGGTAATAAAGTTCCCTTACCGTCTATATAAATATTCTTTTTTCTAATTCAATAAGCCCTATTTGAAATAAACTAATTTTTTGAAATAATAAGAGTAAATAATTAAAAAATGTATTTAATATTTTAAAATTGTTATTTTTATGTATATATTTTTGTAATATGAATTTTTGTTCCCTTATTAGACCATAATTTTTACTGTACTTTTTATTTTGAAGATTATGAACATTTTATCAAATAAGTTTTTAAAATAATAATTTTTTTAAAAAAATTTGTTGCTATTTTAACCATTTGCATTTGAGATGTGATTTTTTTCTCTTTTACATTGTTATATAATTGGAAAAAAAAAGAGATAAGCTTTGAGTTCTGAGGTTAAATTATCTTGGTGTAAAAGTTGATTTGCTGTGTATACTACAATATCTATTATATTAGCAATTAAAAAGTTAATAATGGATGAATATTTATAAATATAATGAACTTATTCCTGATTAGAAATAGAAGTAATGAAGTTTTTTTATATCTCAGACTTTAATAATAATTCATTCATTTCATTTCATTTATTATGAAATCTTTTTCAATAGTATTGATATAATTTATTTTGTATTATAGGTAGCTTCGAGATGAGTGTTCTTAGAATGAGTAGGTACCTTGATCCTCTTACCAACCTTGTAATGTATGGAGACACCATGATTCCATCTGAAGCATTTACAACTGCAGGTTTGTATCTGAGATAGATTTTTATTTTGGTCTTATTTTACTTTAATTGTTTGAGTTTTATTCCAGAAATAAAAAATATGAAATTTTAATTAGAAAATATTTATCTCTAATTGGACATTACAGGATTAAAATCCGAGAGAAGAATCAACGAGATATTTTAAAATTACATATTATTCCTGTACATGTTTTAGTATTTTTCCATCTTTGAAATCTTTAATTTATTCAAGAAATACTAAACTACCAAAGTTGTTTTGATGAAATTTGAAATCAAAACTTCATAGTTTGCTTTAAAAGAAAAATGAAAAAGATTTTATGCATATAGGCATTATTTAACTGTTTCAAATAGAACTTTGTTTTTTAATAGCATTAATTTATTTGATTTTACATGCAATATCTTAAATCCATCAACAATCTAATAGCATTCCTTTGAACGCTTTGACATACAAAGGAAATGCCTAGGAAAAGCATTGTACCCCTCTTTACAGTAAAAGAAAATTTTAAATGTGATTTAATCGAACTCCTCCTCATATGTTTGTCAACAAAATGCATTCATTGTGCTGAACAGTTTTAAAAAAGAAGTAAATATTTTTGAAATACAACACTTTCCCTACCAAAAACAGTGTTTTTTTTTGTTTTTTTTTGTTTTTTGTAAAATAAAAAAAATTATTAAAAGTGGTTGCATTATTATATTTTCTTAGTATTTAATATTACAGATGTTTTTAGAGCATTCTATGCTTCTAGTATCCTGTATTTTCAAACATATTAATACAAAATTTTAAATGAGTTTTATTTTCCCTTCCTTTTGAACAGTTGTTTAAACTTTTAAGCATACATATTACACACTAAATATAATTGAACTTACTTCTAGAGGTACATTTACCATGAAAACTACTAATTCTTATAAATTTTATCTTTTTCAGATACATCGGAAATGAAGCTTGTGAATAACACATTTGAGACAGCTAAAAGCATAGCTGAATTGAAACTGACAGAGTCTGAGCTTGCTCTATATTCTGCTTGTGTTTTACTTTCTCCAGGTGATATATATATTTGCAATTTACTATAAATCAAATTAGTAACATGATGATGATTAGTTGCTTGAATATAATGTAAAGAATTACTGCATAGGTGATATATGTATATTATAAAATTATTCAAGACTTTCTACAGGGCATTTGAACTAATTTAGAACTTAACTATTTTGCTCACTATAAATTAGTTTTAAAAGATTCTAAACTTATTCTGAATGAAACATCAAATTCTAACATTTTTTTTTCTCAATATCTTGCTATAATATTATTTTTTATGATTTTTCCAACAGGTTATTCAAATATCCTTTAATTCATCAGAACTGACCGATTTAAGATTTTTGTAGAATGCAGTGTCATTCAGAATTCTAATTGATAGATATATTGACAATAGGACAAAAGGATGAAAAATATTGGCCCAAAAATGTAAATTACTCTATTGAAGATGCATCAACTATTAAATTGTTTCTCATTTCTAATTATCATTTGTAGTGATGGGATGAATTTTGAAAAATAAATGCATTTTAAAATAGATAATTAAAAAAAACTCTCTGGTATTAAGGATATTTTAGATACAATTATTTTTAACGTTGACGAATTTGATGTGTGAAATTGTTCATGAAAGGTGGTATACTAATAATTCTGGATTTTGATCCAAAGATTAAGAATCTTTGCATTATATATATTAAGAAGTTTACCTCTTAATGTTTAAAAATTCCTACATTCAGTAATAATTAAATGAAAATAAAAATAAATTTGTTTTACTTAAATCTAACGGAATTCGTAAAAAGCATTAATTGAAAAATTCCTCAGAAAGTAGCTAACTAATACTTAATCCACTAAATAAAAAAATAATTTTGTACTATGTTTGTGTGTAAAAATAGGATATATTGTTTGTTTGTTTTATAAATTCATTAAATTGCTCAGCACAATTAAATAAAAAATAAAAAAGCAGTAAATTTAGTGCATGATATAGAGATAATTTGACCTAATTAAATCAAAACAGAAATGAAGAGAATTTTGGAAATTAACAATATTTAAATATTAAGAAATTTCATTTATCTTATTTGTTTGATTTTCCATTTCCTAATTGATTTAATTTGTTTTTCAGACCGTCTTGGACTTAAAAATGTCTCAGATGTCCAGACTCTATACCAGGCTATTCTCAAGGCCTTAAAGTATGAACTTGAGCAAACCCACAAACTTCCATACAAAGGCGATGTTCGAGTGTTTGACGTCTTGATGGCCAAGTTGGCAGATTTGAGGGACTTGAGCATGCTTCACATGGAGACGCTGGCGAAGTTCAGAATGTCTGCACCACATCTCGAATTCCCGGCACTCCACAAAGAGTTGTTTTCCATCGAGAGTGCCTGATCATCTTCCTCTTTGAGAGATCATCCATCGACTCATCAATTTTTGCAGTGCCAGAATTTAAAGTATTAATGGTGGCCTGTTGAATTCTCATTCATTGACACGCTGCTTTTTCCACAAGAATATCTATGGTTTTCATTTGGAGGTGAAAGATTTCAGTTTGATCTATTGTACAGGGTGAGGAAAATTAAAAGTTTACGGTTTTCCTTTTCAGTCTAAAACGGTTTCTATTTGTATACTGCATAAAATGAAAGAAAAATACAAATTAATTAACAAATATGTAAATATTTCCACGAGTATTGAATAAATAATTTTAATTTATTATTAATAAAAATAGGTAAGGGCATACTTTCATTATTACATAATTTTTTAAACAGTATTTATTTATTTATTTATTATTATTTTTTAAAATTAAATTGCAAAATGGGTTTGTAAAAATGGAATACCATGTATGCTAGTAAATCACAAGCATTGTTGAAATGCTATGGTTAGTTTATTAAAATGTAAAAAAAAAAAACTATCTTTTCTGAAACCTGTTATAGTTACCGGATGTTATACGTAATTATGATATTTTAGTAAAAAAATATTCATAGTTGTTGAATTGGATATATTTCAAATTGTTGCCATTTGCAGTTACCTCTGTGTAGTTCAAAAAAAATCCTATTTATGTACATAACCTTTAGTACAAAAAAAAATGACAAACCAAGACATTATTTATTGGTCAATTTACATTATTATGATGATGATTAGAAATAGCTTAATGAGAGGAATAGTTTACATTCATTCTGAGGGTTAATATTTCAAAGATTAATTGTATTATAATTAATGTGATTTATTGTATTCTGTGCTGAAAACTATTGAGAGTTTTGAATTTCAGCAATTCCTCACCCTGTATTAAGGTGCTCGTGTTGGATAAATTATATTAGATATCTAATATATATTGTTATTGTTATTGAAAATGCTGAATTGTAAAAAAAAGAGAGATAAATTATAAATTGTTCATTACTATATATATATTGATGCATTTTTTGTGGATTTATTTATAGACATTTTGTGTAAGAAAGATTTCAAGTGTACAGCTCCATTACTTGTCAACTTGAGTTTGACCGGTGAACTATGGTATAAAATGCCAATCGACTCTTGTAAGAGAGTCATTGTATAGCTCTATAGAGGCAGTATTGTTCATTCCTTTAGAAACTCTCTGCATCTTTGAACATCACTTTCTCCATTAAAAAATATCTGCAAGAAAAGATTTTAGGAGGAGCAATAAATGTGATACAATGTGAAGTTGAAGAGTTACGAGGCTGTAAGCCGAAAAACATTGTTGAAAATAGCTTCTGGTGTAGGTTTATTGTGGATGGACTACTAAGATATTTTGTACAAAATATATAAGAGTTATTATTAATAGAAATGCCAGGGATTTATATTTCTGAAGCAATTATTTGTTACAAGATGAATTTTATTAACACTGTGTGTGTGAAAGAAGAGATTTTTCCTTACTGCCAATTTTGTGCTTGTGTTTTTAGTTGGTGATCGGTAGTTTTTATATAGTAAAATACTTTTTGGCTCACTTATTTATATTGCACATTTAGTGTTTTTAATGTTTCTTTTGTGTAGCATGGAGAAAAAAATCTGTGTTGTGGGGCGTTGCCTTTTCGAGAGCGAACTCGGCGATCAGTAAAAACAATATTTTTTAGCTCTCTAGCGGTGTACAAATTATTTTTATTATGAATGATTAATATTTAGCATGTACAGAGCATTTTTCGTCTTGGGTTTGAACTGTTTCCTATTTTAATCATATTCTATTACATTCATCTTGCATATTTTTTTTATAAAGCATACTACATACATGCAAATTGAAGATATATATATTTTTTCTTTTTTGCCTGCTGAGAATGCATATGTTTGCAATTTCTGGTACTTAACTTCATGTTGTAAATAATGACATAATGAAAGATATGAATTTATTATATGAAACACTAAAGAATTTCAGAATTATATCCATTTATGTGCGTGAAATGTGCAATATTTCAAAGGAAGACAAATAAAATGCACCTACTGTACATAACTCAGGTTTAAAATAAATTTTGTGGGTTATTGAAGCAACCAACTTGTCTAGAATCCTTTTTTTTTTTTTTTTTGAAAATTAATTATGTAATGCATTTTCATATTTTTTAGATTTTGATTTGAATATTGTTTAATTTTATTTAATGTCTTGCATAATTACTTTAAAGATCATATGTGTAACTATACATACTTTAACTTATAAAAATGTGAGCAGATGAATATTTGTAAGTGTTGAGAACTTAAGATGTTTTTAAAAATTATCTTCTTGAAGAGTTTAAATTAATTTTTTTTTCGGGGGGGGGGGGGTGATTTATTTGAAATTTGTGTTCTAAAATAAATATTTGTTGATTGGACATTTACTTTTTAAATGAACAAGTTTTAAGGAATAGACATTTAAAAAAAATTTAGGGAGCATTCTAATAATTCACATAAATATAATTTTAAACTTGTGTTATAGTAAGTAATGTGAATTTTTAGATATTGTTTAACTTTTTTGGTCTTGGAAAATTTGTCACATTTGTAATGAAAATGTGTTACTTTCACTATTTATTTTTCAATATATGTTTTTTTTTAAATTTTTTTCTAACCTTTTAATGCTTTTTTTTTAAAAAAAAAATGTAATGCTGGGTGTGATTATGTCAATAAAAATTGTTTAAAGCAATTTTTTTTCCGTATGACTTTGTCACTGCCACCATGTTAGAAATGAGTTCATATTTTTCTCATAAATTAATATATATAAGCATTAATTTTTTTTTTTTGTGCATGACTGATTCTTATATGTGAATGTGTGCTGAATGATCGTTGGATCTTAGTTAAGTTGTTTCATGGTCACAAGGGTAGTTTAACTTTATTTTTAAAAAACATGCTATTTTATTCAATAATTTGTAACTTATATGTTATCTGTTTCTCTATCTTATTGTTTTATATAGTTAAAAAAATTGCTTGTTGAATAAAAACTTTACGAAAGTGTCTTCCTGAAAAGATATGAATTGTAATTCCAGTTATTTATTGTAAATGCATGAACATAGCATGAGAGAAGAAAATTGTTGTAACTGAAATCATATATATGTATGCAATTTCTATCAATACTGATAGGTGACATCACAAAAGTGTTTTTAGAATTTTTTTTTAAAAAAATTGGTCATTTTAATTGCTTTTAAGATACAGCAAAGTATCAAAAATCTGGATTCATTACATAACTTATCTGCTGTCTTGCAGTATTTACTAATAACAAGTTTGGTCTTTAAAAAAATAATAAATAGAATCTAAGGGATTAAATGAAAAATATTATTTCTTTAAGATATTTGCAGATTTTTTTAAAATATAAATTCAGTATAACTAATAGCAATATGGCTTAATGCTAGACATGGATTTTCTATTGAATTCCATCTGGAATTCATCCTATAGCCTTAACAAATTGTGGAAATAAGGAAAGTAGAATGCTGGTTATTGTATTATTCTTTACCTGTCGGAAAAGTTACAAATTGTTCATTGATTCGTATAGTTGTAAAATTCATAAGGATATATCAAATTTTAAAAAAATGATGAATAATAGTTTATTTGAACTTGATATTTTTGAAAAAATGTTTTGCTTACCTTATTATAATTTTTCCTGCTAAATTATAAAAGATTAAAATAAATTTATGTTTCTAAATCATTATATTGACTACAACAATTTTACCAGTATCAGAATATCCCTATACTTAATTTGCATTTTTTATAAAATTACTCTTTAAATTCAAACTTTTACATCAACAACAGTCATTTAATTTTGATAAAACATTATTAATATATTTTAAAATTTGATTTATCAAGTTTTTTTTAACTTATGCATTTTTTATTGTCGTTTCAATGGAGAATATCTTTAGTTCCACTGGTTTTACTTTTAAAGTGAAGGCCTTAAATATATATTAGCTGCAAAGATTTTATGTCGAAATCTACTTTATTGTGCCCCTTCATCTACTTTATAACCAATATTGCTTCTCTAATAATAAAACCGAACAATTTTTCTTGTAGGTCTTAAATGACTGGCTCACTAGATTATTTGACCTAGTACCCATGTTGCTTTTTGGCAGTGGCAACTTGGCTTTATTTGCAATATGAAGGGATACACCAATTAGATTTCAGCCATATTTAATAACGTCAAAGTATTAAGTATAGTATTTTCAATGACTTTTTTTAAATGCGCTATCTAGAAAATATTTCAAGAATAAAGTTAGTTTATTGTAAAAAGTAAATTATATAGAAAAAAATAGATTATAATTTTATGATGAGTTTTCTCATAGTTTCTCATGGGAGAGAATTTTCTTTTAAACTATTCACTATGTGCCTAATATAATTTGCACTAATGTTTATGAACTTAGCATGGAATTTAAATTTTATTCTATACAAAATTAGCAAAGTTGTCTTAAAGTTATTTAATGAATAAAAATATTATTTATTGAGAATAGTTATAGCTGCTAATTCATGTAGATATATTTACATGTTGATAAGATGGTACTTCTTGTTAGCTTGACCGTAGTCTAAAATGTTTGCCAAGTACAGTAACAATTTATGGGGAAATATACAAACGTGTACCAAAGGTGACATTTTATGCCACCATTTGTACTTGGTGACAGCTACTGTCAACCTAATGGAACAGTACTAATAAAAGTTTTATAAATTATTTGTTACTGGTATAAATTTTAGGATTGTTCAGGAATAGGTTAGACTTAAGACCACAGTACAATATTCAAAGTTGAATTTTTGGAGCAATAACTTGCCAAGTTTGGCATTAGATTTTTACATTAAAACCTGAGGGCTGTTAACAGGACAGGACTGTGTTCTTGGGTCTCACTCTAGAATATTGTAACAAAATGGTTCGTTTTATTAGAAGCATTTACTGTGCAAATGAGAGAGAAATTATATACGCTTGTTATACAATACACTTAAGTTGTAATACTTAATATTTATGAACCTCATTTTGTTTCCTTAATTTGTCTGTGAAAACTGAACTTATGGTTAGACTATGCTTTTATCCTTTCAATAAAAAAAAAAAACTCATTTTTAATATTTCAGTTTTCTTTTAATTAGGTTTCTTGCATTTTAAGAATAAAAATATATAGTTTAAAGAAAATTATCTAAACACAACTGAAAAAGAAATGATAAATTTTGAGTGCATACCGATAAAAATAATTGCATTTGAATTTTAAATAATTTAATTACAATAATATTCTTTTCAATGAATCTGAATAATTTTCAAAATTTTTATAATATATTGAATTTTTCTTGTGCATTACATTTTGAAAAATCAGGAGTTTGAAGATTTACTTTTATTGATATATAGATCAGTTTAAAGGTGTTATTACAAAAAATAGTGTTTGTTAATAATTATGAACTGCTGTTCCCAATTACAAGATATTAAAAACCATTAAATACTGTTATGAACATTTAGAAAGTTTACCTCTTAATTTTTAGGAGTAATATTTTTATAAATTGTGTCTCATATTTTTTTATGTCTTGAAAAGCCATAGATATATTTATTTCAACTGTAGTATTATAAGTCTGATGAAAATATTCCGTTATTGTTTAAGCATTTAAAATTGTTAACATGTACAAATATATATATATATATGAAAGATGGCACAAATGCTTATAAACATTAATTATGACTTTAATTGGTGCTGAATCATTTTTCCCTGTATGTTTACTCTGCCTGTATATGTCTTTTTACTTGAGATGCCTCATATGATAAATACAGTTTCATTAATATCTTTTGTAATAATTAGAACATTTAATTTGTTCTACGCAAAAAAAGAAGTTATGTTTGTATTAAAACAACTGTATAAATGTTTCTATATATTATTTTGATGTACAATATTTTTTACTCTTCATCATTGTTGGTGTATGTACAGATGCGTTTTGTTCTCTTTTGTGGTGTATTGGAGTTCTGTAATATTTTTGACCATGGAAGATGTTTCTGCTATTTTAGAATATTACAGATGAAAAAAAAGCAAAGCTATATATTATATATTTACACATCTAAGTATTGGGCCTATAGATGAAACACACCCTTTACTTTGGGTCTATGTATATCGAAACAAGGCTATGGTTAACTCAGCTACAAAAATATTTGCAGTTTTTTAATTTATTTGAAATTATATTCATTGCTACTTTGATGCTTCGTTAGTTAGATGAGTTTGAAAGATATAATTTTGAAATATTAATATTAATGAATCTATATTTTAAAAAATGTAACTATTTTCTTAATTATTATTCATACGAATGCAAGATACTATATGATTTCTTTCAGATGCTAAATTTTGAAAATATTATTGCAAATTGAATAAATGAAGGTTTTAATTTGGAGAGAGAAATTAAATAAATTACTTTAACTCTTTATTTTTCTGTTTTAAAAAAATTCATTTATTTAAAGCAAATTCTTAAACTACATTCAAAATATTTGTGATTTTTTAAATTGATATAAATTTTAATTAATTTTTAAACAAAAACATTTTTTAAACAACTTTTACTAACTAGTTATAAAACTGGCTGTGTTTGAACCAATATACTTACAAAAATGTTTAGCATAAGACACAAAGATATTTTTAAAAAAGTGCTAATACTCATGCAAAATTGCCACATGAATTCATAAACTGAAAGTTGTCTCTAATTCATAGAGTTTATCTTTTTACAAACCCTACATTTTATCTATTTATATCATTAATCATACTTACTGGTTTTGGAGCTTGCAAATCATAATTTAACGTAGGTTTTTTTTTTTTTTTGCATCAAATTTAAAAGAAAGATACTGGCGAAGTAGAGAGTTTGTTCATTTGATATGTTTTGCAGCCTGAGTTAACCATCGCCTGCTGGAAAAAGGTCCTACAAGTGACTGCTTCAGTCGAACCCTTCCCTAGAGATCATAGATATTGTTTAGCCTTGCAATCTTTTAATACTGTTGACGACAAAAAATAAAAGATACTCTTACCTTTCTTCTCATTCATTGTGTTGTCTGCATTTTTATTCATTTCAATTATAGAGACATGCCCACTTCAAGCTTTTAAAATAGTTGGAAAACTAAAGTAGCGCAATGCTTGAGAAATGGTACATTGTCAGTAAATAGGGTCAATTCATGGGGCACAAAAAAATATGAAACTCAAATTTTTATATATTGAATAAATTTTTGTTGCAATTGCTAATTATAAACTATAAAAAAGGTATAGATATTTTTTTAAAAAAAATATCTGCATCTAGAACCTGTTAATTTATTTCAACTTATAGAAATCATTAAAGGACAAACAAGTAAAACTATGCTACCATAATTTTTTACACATTACAAATAAAAAAAAGATAAAATGCATATGATAATTATTTTAAAAAATATGATTAAATGGATGTTTCAGTGCTCTTACCTATTAAAAAAAAAACTCACAATCTGTTTATCAACATTTCTTTTTCTAGACACAAAGAATATAAACATAGTATGGCAAGAATGTCAAGGTAAATAATGAAATCAATTTATTCAACAGAAATATCCTGAATACTGGACAACATTTTCTTTATCACCTATAAAAACATAATGTTGAGCAATATACTTTTAAAGCAGAACATATCTGAAATGTATTTTAAAAATAAAAATTACTCTGAACGAAAATAAAATAAAACATACAATGCAGTAAATATAATAAACAAGAATAAGATCATGATATATACAAATATAAAAGTAAAATAGGATATAAAGAGGAATTGAAAGAATATACTTTTATAGAATTTTATGATTCAAAATCAATGGGTTAAAGAAATAGAAAAAAAAAGAAACATCCATATAGCAAGGAAGATGAAAATAATATATATATATATAACAAATATTGCTACAGAAGTTGATTTTTAATGAAAAGACCTATATTTTTTAAAACAGAAATCACTGAAGAGCACAATAGTATAGCATGATATTATAAAAATCAATTTCAGTTTAAATAAAGAAACTAATGACATTTCATTCTAACTATAGCAACAGTTGCTTGACGTAAATGTGATTAGAATCCATTATAAATAAACAAATGTATTTTAAAAAAATTAGTAATAATGATCTCTGGAGCCATCCATTTTTGCTCTTAAGTTACTAAATGTGATTACATGCAATAACAAAATAATATGAATTACTACAAAGAAAAGAAAGCTTTAAGATTCACACTCAAAAAGTAAAACCTCAAAATGCCTTTTATTACAATGCCAAAAACTTTTTTAAAAAATACAAAATATTATTTGATGTTAATTAATGGTCTTTGAAAGTTATACAACATGCAAGTAATTGATATTATATAAGCATGTATAAAGGACAGTCCCAACAAAATATTTATTCATTATATTTTTTGAAATGGCTCTTTTTACTGTAATCTTAAATGATATATCTAGCAGTTATAAATTCTTTCAGTGATATTAAATTGAATACTGTCCGTTAAAAATTTATTTTTAATTTATATCCTTTTTTTTAAGTTCTTGTTCAGTTTGATAACTTTTATCTGTCATCACAAAATTATTCAGTTCTAATACATCCATCAGATGGCTTTTAATAATAATAATAATTCATTATCAGATATGCTATCACAGTGTACTGGTGAAATGAAGCTGACAGCTCTTGAAAACATCATGACTATCATATCTTTTAAAATATTTGCTTCTCTATAAAAACTGGAAATCATTTGCTGTTCTGTTGGATTGATCGGTTTCTATGCAGTCAATAATGAATCTGGAGTCTTTATTTTCAAAAATCAACCGGATTTTTAGTTTTTTTAAAAAATCAAATGGATACTTCGACATATTTATTTTTTGAAGATCCACCAAAATTAAAAGAAGAATATATATAGAGAAAAACCTTTCTTTAGTGAAATTTGTCAATACCCTCATTTTAATATTATTAACAATATTCTCAGGAATGAATCTTTTTCACAAAATCTTGAAGCTCATTTTGTAATTTGTGATTTCAGAAAAAGTAGCATTAAATCATTTAGCATTCAATTTATCAAATTAAGAGCACTTTCAATACAATACATCAATTATAAATGCTTTAACAATCAATACAAAAAATGGATATTCAGTAATTGGAAAAGAATATTTATTTAATAAATCTTAAAGAAATTTATTTACCTCCACCCAAGTCAGCATTACAGTTAAGAGAGATAGTTTTTACAATAAAAGTTTGTTTACTTTCAAATTTAGATAAGATTTTGTAGGATAAATGTAATGTAATATTCATGTAAACATTTCAAATTGTTCTAAGCATATTCAAAATTAACAGAAAATTCCATCAAATGTCAATAAAGAAAATTAGAAATTCACTGAAGATTTTGTTTAATTGTCCCCATTTGTTTTAGACAGAAAATCACGTTCCGATTTCTTTTTCTTTAAGAGGGTTTTCTAAAAAAAAATTACTGGATCAGTTTTTGGGTTTCAAAATTTTGTGAATATAAACACACTAAATGAATTCTTGAAAATATCACAACTCCGAAATCAACAACCTTCTATTCCAAAGCTAACAACTCATGTCAGGATTGTTGAAAGGAAACTTAAAAAAATGCATTTTATCATGGCAATAACTTGTATTTCGCATTAAAGCATAGAGCAGAACATTATTATTTAATCTTTTAACTTTAACAGAAGGAAAGAAAACGACTCAAAATTATAATTATAATGTAAACAAAAAATCCGCTTCATACTTAGTGGAGGGCGTTAATGACAGACTCATCAAGGAAAGCGTTGCGGATGAAGATTTAAATGCCATGCGCAGATATATGTCATGTACATTTTAGGTCACGAGTTTGCAAACTGTACCAGGTAGGTTCACACGAGGCCAACAACTGCGTCGCAATTGAAGACCACGCCTACTATAGGATGATCACACGACCAATCCTGAAACAGGTTGGTAAGTTTCTGGAGGGTTTTCCAGATCTCTTCATGAATCGTCTTTTGGGCGCTCACTCTCATTTCAATTTCGCACACAGCTCCGTGCTCTAGTCTCTGGAAGTATTTTGACCTCTCGACATCGGTATATCGTCAACATGGCTGCACGAAGTATCCGAAGGAGACATTAATCACGGAACTAAAAAGTTTTATTGAAAAAAATCTCTTAATCTCAAAACCTCTGAAATGTGTGAAATTTTATGGCGTAAAAATAACAAATATACTAAATGTTATAAGAAAATCGAAAAAACACCCACATTAAATGTTATTTATATTTTGACTTAAAATGCTTGATACTTTGGATACTATGTGTTTTGCTGTTAATTTATTAAAAAAAAACCCTTTTATTATGACTGTTTATTCACTACTGTGATTTTTTAAAACTTGATTTTAAAGCTTTACAAATTCATTTCTCTCATTAGAAATAAAGAAGTATCATGAGAAAAAAAAGTATACACTTGTAGCGTCAGCCTTATAAGCTAGATAAAATCCTTCAAGCTGAAGGGTCCCTTTTGCTTGAACGGTATATCGCTCGGCTACTGGCTCAAACGTCGCAGGTTCGTACCGCGACCTTCACTAGCTACACACTTAGTGCTATTGATATGCTGATATAGAACCATAAGAGAGATCCTAATCCTTTGTTGATATTTATTACATTTTTACCAAAGTAATTTACACAACAATCAAATTTTCTTTATCTTATCAAATAAATATATTGATTTAAAACTTACTCTAGACGTTAATTCCTTTGCCTTTTATAAATATTTACTACAGCAAAATCTCCTGTTACCAACTGCATTTCTTTTAAAACTTTAAACAGTACCAAGGAATTTTTTTATATTTTAAACAGGAAAGCAACAAAAAGAAATTACAATAAATGAAAGGTTTCCTAATCCTCCCTAGATTTAAAGTCATTATTACTACCCTTTCCTTTTAAAGATTTCCTAGTAGTATATATTTAGTACTACTTTATATTATAGTATATATATTTTTATTAAACAACTACCTATATTTAAGTAGATATTAAATAATTCAACTTTTACAAATTAAATTATTTGAAATAGCCAATAAACAAAATTCTGATATGAAACACACAACAAAACACATTTCAATTATAATTTTTTTTATTCATTATTAAAAATTGTACAGTTCATTGCTGTAGCGAAAATATTGAACACAGAACTTTGGCCAGACTCTGAGATCATGTCTAATAATATGTATTTTATTATAATTTGTTGTATTTCCAACTGTGCTCTTATTGCTGAGTTTGGCTTTATTTTATTTTTTATGTTGAGTGCAATGGACCTTCCAAATGCATCAACTTCATCATTTGACTCAATATTCAGTTTGTTGGTCAGCTGACAGGTTTTGTTTCCTCAAAACTAATTTAGGCTCCAGTAAAAATTTATATATTATACCAAATAATAAATGAACATATGGGTTGAATAACTTATGATTGTACAAACTTTTATGGGTATCACTGCTACTTTTATAAATGTGTAATCGAATACCTTTATACAACAAACATTATCATTAAGTTATTGTATAAAAATTGTTTTAAAAAAAAGGAGCTGCACACTCAAAACTTTTCTCCTACTTTCATAAGCAAAATATAAATCAAAAATTATTGCTAACCCCAAATGTATAAAGCTCGCATTTCATAAAACTGTTTTATAAGAATAGAAAAGATTTAATTTATGAAAAAATTTTGTTATTCAAAATCTAAATATTTTAGAACAATTCAGTCTATCTCAAAATAGCTGTAAATAGTAACTTTAGCAAACAATAAATATTTGATTTTCTGAAAGTTATATTAATTGACTAAAGAACTATGATAAAATGAGTATTAACAAGCAAATAAGAATCTCAAACAAATCTAGAAATATTGTTTGAAGGGCCATTTCATGCCTTTACCACATCTGACTAAATATTTCAAATATATATTTTATAACAAACATATTTTTAATAATATTCGAATATTTTTTCACAAAAATTAAACCCAAATAAAATTTACTTGATAAAGAAACAAATAGCTAAAATGAAAGATAAAAATTATAAATTTTAAAAATGAAAATATAATGGTGTAAATTAAAATGTTAAAAAACAATGAAAATATACGAAATGGCGTAAAAAAAACAAAAACGCGCTGTTTGGAGGTTCTTGTTCTGGGTACTTTTTAAGCCAATACATTTTGTTTTCTTGCCAAAAAATATAATTTTTTACGCCAATATCTACAAACGCATGCGCAAATGTTGCAGCAAACACAGAGAAAAAGTTGGGACAATAACAAATAACTGTCCCGTCGGAACAACCGTTTGCTATTGTCCCAACTGTCCAACAATTGCGTCGCAATCATTGTCCTCTGCTATTGTCCCCGTGTAAACAGTTGAGACAACGTTGTTGGGACAATGGCAAACGGTTGTACCGACGGGACAATCAATTTTCATTGTCCCACCATTTTCTCTATTTGCGCTTGCTTTTGTAGATACTAGCGTAAAAAAATTATATTTTTTGGCGTAAAAAGTTCCCAGGACCGGAACCTCCAAACAGCGTGTTTTTTTAACGCCATTTTGTACATTTTCATTATTTTTAAACGCTTTAATTTACACTGTTACATTTTCATTCTTAAAATTTATATTTTTTACCTTTCATTTTAGCTATTTGTTTCTTTATCAAGTAAATTTTATTTGGGTTTAATTTTTGTGAAAAAATATTCGAATATTATTAAAGATATGTTTGTTATAAAATATATAATTGAAATATTTAGTCAGATGTGGTAAAGGCATGAAACGGCCCTTCAAACAATATTTCTAGATTTGTTTGAGATTCTTATTTGCTTGTTAATACTCATTTTATCATAATTCATTAGTCAATTAATATAACTTTCAGAAAATCAAATATTTATTGCTTGCTAATGTTACTATTTACAGCTATTTTGAGATGGACTGAATTGTGCTAAAATATTTAGATTTTGAATAACAAAAAATTTTCATAAATTAAATCTTTTCTATTCTTATAAAACCGTTTTATGAAATGCGAGCTTTATACATTTGGGGTTAGCAATAATTTTGGATTTATATTTTGCTTATGAAAGTAGAAAAGTTTTTAGTGTGCAGCTCTTTTTTTAAAACCATTTTTATACAATAACTTAATGATAATGTTTGTTGTATAAAGGTATTTAATTATACATTTATAAAAGTAGCAGTGATACCCATAAAAGTTTGTACAATCATAAGTTATTCAACCCATATGTTCATTTATTATTTGGTATAATACATAAATTTTTACTGGAACGTAAACTAGTTTTGAGGAATCAAAACCTATAACAAACAAACTGAATATTAAGTCAAATGATGAAGTTGATGCCTTTGGAAGTTCCATTGCACTAAACATAATAAAATAAAATAAAGCAGACTCAGCAATAAGAGCACAGTTGGAAATACAACAAATTATAACAAAATACACATTATTAGACATGATCTCAGAGTCTGGCCAAAGTTCTGTGTTCAACATTTTCGCTACAGCAATGAACTGTACAATTTTTAATAATGAATTAAAAAAATATAATTAAATGGGGTTTTTTGTGTTTCATGTCAGAATTTTGTTTATTGGCTATTTCAAATAATTTAATTTGTAAAAGTTGAATTATTTAATATCTACTTAAATATAGGTAGTTGTTTAATAAAAATATATATACTATAATATAAAGTAGTACTAAATATATACTACTAGGAAATCTTTAAAAGGAAAGGGTAGTAATAATGACTTTAAATCTAGGGAGGATTTGAAAACCTTCCATTTATTGTAATTTCTTTTTGTTGCTTTCCTCTTTATAATAAAAAAAAATTCCTTGATACTGTTTAAAGTTTTAAAAGAAATGCAGTTGGTAACAGGAGATTTTGCTGTAGTAAATATTTACAAAAGGCAAAGGAATTAACATCTAGAGAAAAGTTTTAAATCAATATATTTATTTGATAAGACAAATAGTTTGTTTGTTGTGTTAATTCCTTTGGCAAAAATGTAATAAATATCAACAAAGGATTAGGATCTCTCTTATGGTTCTATATCAGCATATCAATAGCATTGAGTGTATACTTTTTTTTTCTCATGATACTTCTTTATTTCTAACGAGAGCAATTGATTTGTAAAGCTTTAAAATCAAGTTTTAAAAAAAAATCACAGTAGTGAATAAAGCATTTATAATAAAAGGTTTTTTTTAATAAATTAACAGCAAAACACATAGTATCCAAAGTATCAAGCATTTTAAGCCAAAATATAAATAACATTTAATGTGGGTGTTTTTTCGATTTTCTTATAACATTTATATGTGTTATTGTTAGGTCATAAAATTTCACACATTTCAGATGTTTTAAGCTCCAATAGATTAAGAGATTTTTTTTAAATTAAACTTTTTAATTCCGAGATTAATGTCTCCTTCGGATATTTCTTGCAACCATGTTGACGGTATAGCGATGTCGAGAGGTCTAAAACATTGCCAAAAAAGATGCTAAGGCTTAAACCAATCAGAGCACGTCGGCATCCTTTGTCATAGAGATAGTCTGTTCGCGAGTTCGCAAACTGTACAGACTAACTCTATGGCAAAGGATACCGACGTGCTCTGATTGGTCCAAGTCTTGGCATCTTTTTTGGCAATGTTTTGTACTCGTAATAGTGTAGTTATCGCTTATTTAGCTCAAATCTTGTAGCCTTTTTTTGGAAGATTCGAGTGAATTTCAACACGATCTGAGGTTTATTTATATGATTGTAATCTTAAAATATTTCCGTTTAATGAAAGATTAATTCAAACTAAATAGAAAACTGTTTCAATCGTGAAAAACATGTTTATATCTAATTTATGAACTAATGTTATGTACATAAGTATAAAAACTATATAAGATGCAGCAATTGAATACTTTTTATTTTTCTATGATTTTCGTGCTATTACTAGAAAATCTATGCAGTCATTGAAACTTGTAGAGAAACATTTGCTATTTAATATCAACTACAAATGGGGGAGATTACTTAATGTGGCGAAACGTATAAATAATAATTTTAACTTAATATGTGATTTTATAGCTATTTTTTAGTTATATCAAAATATTAATAAGAAACACAAAAATGTTAATCATTAATAATTATCAATAAATAATAATAATTTAATAAATCGTAATTTTTCTTGAATTTAGATTTCAGGCTTTGATCTTTTCTGCTGTGTAAGTGGATTAATATTATATGTCAAATCCAAAAAAAGAAGGAAAGGGGGAGATAAATGTAAATATTTCATTTATTATGAAAATATATTTTAGAGTAATAAATAGTATTTAAAAATTTAATATAATTTCCAAAATTTTTATAAATTATTCTAAAGTTTTTGTTAAGCCATGTTAAAAAGAAATGTTTTAATATTTATTTTTCTATAACTACAATTTCTTTGGACATTCATACAAAATTTTTAAATTATTTATGTTTAGCATTTGTGAATTAAATACATTAATTAATTTCTTAGAATATTTTAAAATATTTTTTTTATTTCTACGAGTACAGTTTGAATTTTTTCTACAGCAAATAATATGTCTTCATTCCCTCAAAAATGACTGATGTCAACTGAATGATGTTACAAAAAAAGGCATAACATGCCAAGTCACAACTAAGTACTTTGATTAGAAAAATAATTTTTTTATTCTTTTACGAACTCTTAAAAACTGCTTTTGAATTTCAATTTTTTTAATATTTCACAATTAATTAGTTTCATTTGGAGCAGTAGTACATTTTAACTATCAAAATAAAATCGATTATCATAGTTTTTACAGTTCACATAAATTTTTTACTGAAAAAATATGTATTGACTTTGAACATGAATCTTCTAGATACATATGGTCTATTTTTGCTTCCTTTGTGAGTTATATAGAGTATATGTAGAAACCCCAAAATAAAAAGACTTAACATAAATTAGTCTTAAATCATAAGTTAGTCTTTTTTTTTCTTTCTATGCTGTTTAACTGCTTTCGGCTATATTGTTTTCTACACTGTTCAGACCATCTACTTTGAAAACAATTTATTCAAGATTTTCAAAGAGAGTTGCAGAAGATAATAAAAACCAAAGGCAAAAAAGTGTAGGGGAAGAATAACTTCAATGCACTAAAGTTTCAGAATGCACATGTAAACAATCGTTTCAAATCCCATCAAATAACAGCTTAGAATGATTTTATGAAAAGTTTGATATATATGAATATATACAACATCAATAAAAAATTCAGGACTCTTTAGCTTCAAAGATATATTGTATTCATCTTCTCAAAATGTTTCAATACAAAACACAGCAACTTGTAATTTTTATTTCCAATTTCTTTAATTTTTAATAGATATATACATACTAGCAGTACCTGCATGACATTATCCATGGCATAGCATCCAAGAAGAAAAATTAGCTTAAAACTAAAGTCTAACCTCCACCCGATATGACATGGCCATGTCACACAATATCAAACAAACATAAAAATATATTTAAAAATTATCAAATACATCTACAAAACATTTTTTATAACACACATTCAGAGATATTTAAACTGTTACAAAAGTAAAAATATGATATGTCTGTAGACAAATCACAAATGATCATTTTGCTCCTGAGGAAATTGATTTTGTCTCCACAATTCATTTACACTACGATTTAAAGAAAGTAGGTTATTTTACTCATCAAAAGGCTCTTCTTCCCTAAGTGTAGACATTATTTCTTTGATATTCACTAACCAAACATATCCTTCTCCATTTTCCTTGTCATGGAACAAACAAAGTTTATTTGGCATTTAAAGTGTTCCCGCCAAGGATGAATTCCCTTTTCATTGGGCATGATGATATTTGAAGTGCTGTTTAAAATCAGAATCAAATAATAATAAACCGATCTAAAGTCTTTATTTTTTATTTTAACATACTTAAAATATGTTTAAAAATCATAAAATTAATAAATTTATAAAAGAATCAATATTTTATTTCAATTCTTAACCATTCATTGGGTGCAACTGGCTTACAAAATTTTTTTAAAAATCACCAAATTTCTTTTGTTTATTGAACAGGTTATAAGATTAAAAAGAGAATAAAGAGAACAGATATTTCCATACTAGGGAAATACATATAAACTGTGCAATATTTGTTAAAAGCTCTGCATCAAGGCAGAAACCAAATATCCTATTTGCCTCAAGCAAAATGAAATTTAGATCACACTTTGTTTAAAAATATACATTGATACATGGTAGAGTATGGAAACTCTTAATCTTTTATGAATTTGTAACATTAAAACATATTAAAAAAGCATGAATAATGCATATTATAATGAAATATATTGCAATTAAATATATATGTAGCTGGACAGATACTCTAAACTTATTATTATCTAAAATAACACACATAATACATTTGAAGCAATAAAATATAGAATATTAGTTATTGCATGTTGCACATTGTGCTGGCATATAAAGTCACCTCTATAAACATTAAAGTATCTAGTAGATTTGTGTTTTAATTGAACGTGGCAAACTGTTTCTGATCCTTGTTCATATTATTTAATCCACTCCTAAAATATGTGTTATAAAAATGCAAGAAATAAGTATTCAACAGAGAATGTATAAACTATTTATAAATTTTGATATTGAATTAATAATTAATATCAAGATTAATAACTAGATTTTTAATAACTATATCAATCTAAATACCTTAATAATATACATTTGCTGATAGACATCTTATTGTTAGTAATTTTAATATGAAATTTAAAAAATAAATATCTTCTTGTGTTTATATTTTGCATATTCAATAAGAATTATAGTGACATTTATATTGTTTAATGTCATCTAAATATCTAAATAAATGTGGTATATTTGCATATAGATATTTTATGGTAACAGTTTTAACATAGAAATTGAATTTTAAAAAATTGGCATATCATTTTCCATAAAATAAAAGCTTGATTTTCAAGTCTTTTTTTAATACTACTTCACAGAAAAATTGCTACCAGTGCTAAATCTTAATTTATTATATCTGAAGTACGAAAAATTGCTTTATTCTCATTAATCTCAATCACTTTATGCTTGTATTTCTATGGAAGATTTAATTTCTCCATTTTCTTCAAGAGCAGACAAAAAGCATGAAGAAACTAAACAACAACACTTAGGGTTGCAGCAGCTAAAGCTTAGAGTAAGTCTGTGCGAAAGAAATCGACCAATCAGAGCACGTCGGTATCCTTTACCATAGAGTTAGTCTGTACAGTTTGCGAACTCGCAGTCTGTTCAGTTTGTGAACTCGCTGAATGGACCCCATTATTTTTAATGGACCGCGGCAAGATGTTAAATGTCCCTAGTAGCACACAAATACTGTACAATATTTTATGACATTGATCAATATTCGCAATATTGTTTAATATTGGGGAATATTGTTTAATATCATATAATATCGCCCAGTATTGTACAATATAGTGTAAAAGAATGTGCTATGTGGGGTGTATGTATCTTTCCCCAATTTGCAAAAACATGACATTTTAACTGGAAAGATTTTCATATAACCTCATTGTAATAACAAAACCGTAACATAAGTGTATGTTTGCAACTCTTACGATGTGACAGGAAATATAAAACAAAACTTCTTTTCATCAAAAAAAAGTGTGCATTTAAAGAAAAAAGAACGAAAAGAAATGTACTTTTCCGTTAATGAACGCTGGCAAAAAATTTGGCAAAATTCTGCATTGATTGAGGACTCTATCTGAAAATTAGCTGATGACTCGGCGTGGCTTGTTCATGATGAGTTCCAGTAATAACAACAACAGAATGATTGTTATCTGTAAATCTCCAGAGTTATTTAACAAAATGTTCTCAGATTCACCATAAAATTCTGTTTTTAGTTTTACTCTCAAAAATTTTTAAATGTCGGGAATAACAATATTTTATTTTGATTTTATCTATAAATATACTTGAAAAAATTATGAAGTCTAAATTTCATGCAGATCTTTTGCCACAAGATACCATATTCTGCGAAGTATCCTTGAATCTCCAACTTTTAAATAAATAAACATTTCTATCGTCTGCTGTCGAAGCGGATCAATTTATGAAGCTTTAAGTGGAATTGTTTAGAACAATCAGCATTTTCTTAATTATAGGTCAGTTAGTCTTGAGGAACTCTAAACGCTGATTGAGTTATTATCTTCGAGGCGATCATTGATCTAAAATCACCTGTTTTTTATTGAACAGGGATATTCGAATATTCGTAAGTTAATTAGGTTTAGAGACTGAATTAGTTTATTGGAATGAGATTCTATTTTTTCAAAATATTAGTATCTGAAGAACATTTTGTTAAATATTATTCTCAGAACAGATGATCTAGATAAAAGCTAATCATACCTGAGTTATAGTTACATATGATGTCATTATTTATTTCAATTAAGCCATTTTAATACGTGTATTTCTATTATTAAAGGTTTACAAATTAGCCCTTGAACCTTGAATTTGGAGTATATACTGGCTGTCCATAACTAAACGACCTTACTGTAAATTTGTCTACTGGTGAAACTATTGTTCAGAAAGTTCTGACATTTTGTATGAGAAGTAATAAAGGAATGGACATTTGTAAGAGGAAATAAAAAGTAGCCTAGTAGGCGAGATAAATTATTGTTCTTTATGTTTATAATATGTTGCACACTTGAACTAAACTGTAATATATCTAAGTTTCCTTTATTTCAAAACCTATCGATTGTTCCAGTTCAACTTCATCCTCTCTTTTTTCACTCTCGCTGTTTATTACTTTAGTTTTGATCATAATGGAGGTCTCTCTGTTGGGGAGCCCCGGTGTATGGCATACGCCACACCTCCCAGATGGTCGCCCCTGCTTGCTGGGTGGATCATCAGTGTATCAATCAGTCAATCTCCATTTCTTAACTTCGTCGTAAACCCCCTTCATTAACGGGCAATCTTTTTCCATCTTTTCGGCTGCTTCCCTGATTTGCTTTGCTTGCGCAACTTCCGTTCGGTTGTGTATGTCAATCGAAGACTGCACCATCGTCAGGACGTCGAGTGCAACATTAAAGGCCCCAAAAATTCGCCAAATTCCTGTCAAATTTCTCAATATCCCCAGCACTATTACGCCCGCTGCGACATCAACGTCCGACAGGTTCAATTGCTTTGCCATGAAACGGTACATTTGGCAGATACCATACAGGACAACCCTATTGTGCTGTCTCAACATGCAGATGACAATAACGAAAGTGATAACGATGGGTGCAATGACTTCGCCGAATTCGACAATCCTTCTGCTAGATTTAAGCAACTTTCCAATAAACGACTTCATCAGCTGGTTGAATCGATTCAAAAGTTCGTCCACAGTGAGACTCGTCTTCTTTTTAATTTCATCTTGGAAACGCGTCAGATCCTCACACATTTCTTTTATCAGACTAGATTCGATCAGGGACTCGATGGTTTCTATCATTTCTTTGGTGTGGTTGAACCAGTCGTTCATCTTTGAGGAGCTGCTCTCCTCCTCTCTGATCAGATCCTGGGCTTCCTTCAAATTCTTTTTCAGAAGTTCGATTTCTGTGGCATTGGTGCCAACAACGACACCGGCTCCGGCTGTAGAAGCGATTGCACCGCCAACTACAAGCGGCACAGTTATTGGAGCCAGAAACGGGATGAAAGAGAGACCCAACGCAAGACCTGAAATACATCCAAAAAAGATTTCAGTTATTTCGATTTATAATGCATTCCGGATTCTTTTATATCGGGATCATTCACATCAAAACAAAATCGAAAATTATTAGAATTTGATATGAATATTCAAATTAATTGTGATTTTGTTCATATTTATAATGTGAGTTTAATTCTAAGTGCATCAAACAACGAGAAAAGGAACAAAATCGTTTGAAATAACCGGTCGAGAACATGTTAAGCCCTACTCACTTGGCGATGGAGAAATGAAGATATTTGGCTTGAAAGTTAGTTTTTAATTAATAAAAAATTAATCACTTAATTAACTGGAATAAAAAGTAGCCAATGTTCTATTCTAGACTTTTCCTTTCTTTATTCAATTTGGGACACATTCTGAACAACGACAAAATGTTAAAATGGAATTCAAATTCATTTTTACATTTGTTCCTTTATTTTTAGTACTTTTTCTTTTTTTTATTCAATTTGAGAGACGGTATAATCAACTATTTCAAATGTTATAATGGAATTCAAATTCATTCTTACATTCATTTCATTAAATTTAATACTTTTATATTTTTTATGCAATTTGAGAGACAGTATAATCAATTACTTCAAATGTTATGATGTTATAATCACATTCATTCATTCGTTTAATTTTAATAAAACTTTTTAATTCAATTTGTTATTTAGCCTAAACAATGACTTAAAATATTATGATGGAATTCAAGTTTATCCATCAAGATATTCAATTAAACGCTCCTAACTGTATAGCAGGACTCTCACTTCTGTTTTAATTTGTAATACATTTCTTTTTACTTCACAAATCATTTTATTATCTCCTATGAACTGATTTATTTATTTCATACAATTTATTCTCATCACTTATGGATTTTTTTAAAAAAAATGTATTCCCTTTTAATTATTTAACTGCTTAAAATGTCGATAATCTCGACGAATAACTTACAGAAACTTACTTCTTACAGAAAGAGTTGTAAATAGCTTACCTCCAGCAACTCCAACCGAGGAGCCGACGACTTTTGAAACATCACAATTAAATTTATCGGCTTGTATGACAGCCGCGAGTTTTTTTAGACTCCTGATGGTGTTGTTCCGAGAGGAGAACCAGGAGTCGAAGTTGTCAAGAAAGACGCTTCTCGCTGCCTTCGATGCCTTAAAGAGATCGGTTACATGTTTGAATATTTTCACCGTCTCGTCTATTTTTTTATTCAAATCGACCTTCCGGTCGGTAGCATTAGCATTGCTGTCCTCGGTGTCTTTCCGGTTCGCACTAATTTCTTTGACAGCGGTACCGTAGACGAATCGAGCCAGCGCACGTTCTCTGTCGTTTAGAATCAGTTCTTTTATCTCTGAGCAGAAAACTTTTTCAAATATCTCGTCGGATTTCATGGCGAAATGTGAGTTTCGAACACTCAGCCTAAAAAGAAAGACGACGTGCAAGTGTTCGCAACCGGACCCTTTTCATTTATATCACCAGAGAGAGCTGATACGCGATTTGCTCTTCAGATTCGATTGATAGGAAGGGTTGCTCGTACATCATATCAGCTGGAAGGAGACAGTGACGGACTCCAACGTTTCAGCACGAAGTCCAAAAAAAATTTACTAGGTAAAGCGAAGCTCTTTTTTTATCATTTGAAAACAGGATGTGGCTTTTTAAAGTGGTTTTCGATGTCTAAGAAATCAACGAGCAAAAAAATTTTTTACCTCTTTTTACAAGGGTATTATTATTATGTATGCTTCTTTGAAAGCAGATGAGTTTTTAAAAGGTTGACTTGCTTTTGCCAGTATTGCTTAATTACGTTAGGCTTGTTAGCTCACACTCTCCCTGTTGTGTGTGTGTGTGTGTGTGTGTGTGTGTGTGTGTGTGTGTGTGTGT
>JAOUZG010017540.1:3269777-3300639 GCA_026289955.1 Argiope argentata
CTATGAGCAGTTACAAAATGAAAAACCATGACTTAGTTTGACTATATTTAAGTTCCATTTCAAAGAAACATTAACACAATTTTGGAACTTAAGTGAGCCTTATAATTTTAAATGTTGGTCAAATAAGGAGGATGGCACAAGATTCATTACACCCTTTCCTAATTTCCCCATCACGCCAATCTGAGAGAGTTTGACACGCATGAATTTAACATGCATTAGACGTAATAAAACTACTTTTCTTCTGTGGTTTCGAACCAAGAACCCTTCAGTGTCAAAGTTGATACTTTATCACAAAATCTATGCAGCTCCAAACACCACGACTCATACACCAACCTCTCCCGTAGGAAACACGACAACTGTGAGAGCATCATTACTTTTATAAATTCCAAGAATACGAAAATTCACTTATTTATCCGGCATTTTTTCATTCATGAGGTTCTCGAAATCGGTCCTTTATAACTAATCCACAAGAAGATCAAATATCATAGATCATGCACCAACGTCCCTTTATATGAACAAGAAAGCCAGAATTCGCCTAGTTATCTTGCAGTTTCTCATTCTCGTAGTCCTATTTGCATATTCAGAGAACACTACACTCCTACTTTTTTTACGCATCGAATCATTCTTAATCGTATCAAAGTTACAAATTATTTATACGAAGAATTGAAAACTAATGGAAACAACAATATAAATATATTTGATCAGCATAATTATTTGTGGGGAGCCTTTATAATCTATAGATATCATACTGCAGCGTTTTGCATATACTTCGCGAGCCATTCTGTTGATTTAATTTGGAATTTCTTGTGGGCAAATTCTTTAGGATCTATCGATGAATATTTATAGTGAAGATTGAAGAGTGATTTTCTCTTTCTATCTTATTATCTAATCCTCAATAATTCAATGTATCTTTTGAAACGCCTATTGATGCTTCACCCAAGAGCGGAGGTAACCATTAATAAAGAGGCGGGGGCTCCGGAAAGTTATCAAAACGAGAAAATATCTTTCTCTTGGTGGAGAATCTTTCTTCTTTCGGGTCTCTTTCTTTATGGGCAAATTGATTTCTTCTTTGTATTTGTAGGTCAAACTGTCTGATCTGTAGAAGAGAGCCAATAAACTCACATGTAAACATATAAACTTACACTCTTTATTATTAATAGGGGCTATAAGTAAAAAGCCACAACACTTTTCAACGACTAATTACTAGTCGTGCTACATAGAACCATCAATTACCAAGCAATATCAATGAATATCTTTCCACTCCCAATCCCACCCCCAGACTACGAAAGATAGCAGCACAGATGCCAAGAAAAGAACAGTAAATTTATTTTTGCCCATGTCTTTTTTCGGGACATGTGTTTATACATCATTTCTCGTGTGTCGTGTTTTTTTAAATAATAAAAGAAGGTATTTATATAATCTATAGTTTCTTCTTTGAGTGGCATAACCTTAAACCACAGCTAGCATTTGAGTTTGGCGATCTTGGTCTGGTTTGTTTAAGCGTTAGAAGATTTGGGAATATTTAGTGTTAAATTAAAGCTAATTATAATAAAAACCATAATAAGGGACATATAGGAATAAGCTTCTTTTTCGTGATTTAATTAAATTTTAAAAAATCATCTTTTGTTCCCTTGGCAGCTCCACATCGTTTAACTTGCTCACAGGATCTGATTAAGGCAGAGGCATATGGGGCAGCTGCCCCGGGCCCCCACATAAGTGGGCCCCCCAAATCGAATATGAATTTTAATTTCGTTTCCTTCTTTAATGAATGTTCTTCATTACTAAGGTAGTGGCGCAGAGAGGGACCCAAAGAAGTTTTTGCCCCAGGCCCTAACTAGGCTTAGTTCAGGCCCTGCTTGATCATGCTTCACTTCCAATCAAACATTATATATAATTCTAGATTTTCTTATTATAATCATAGAAAACCTCTTCAATTAAAGTCATTCATAACGAACAAAAATTTCCAATAACCAGCACATGATATTCATTTTCTTCTTCAAATTCGAATAAGAAATTCACATTGTAAAATTAACTTTGATCTTACAAAAAAAAATGTGGGCTAACATAAAAACCAAATAATGGAGGAAATTAAAAATACGTCTATAGCGAAATTTCTTAAAAATTCACGAGCATTACAGAGAGTGAATAAAGAACTTTATTTTTCAAAAGATTTGCCCTTAATGCTTGGACGGACATTATTCAGTTTCAAAGAATTAGCTCGAAGATGTTCATATGGGTCATCTGAAAATCAAAATAATTGAAATCGTCCTCTTGTACAGAAAAAAAAACATGATTATAATTAAATTAAAATATTCACGAGAAAGAAATTTACCTAGAATTATAGAAGTTATTGGAAAACATTACCTAAAATTGAATTATTGCTTAATTCGGGAGGAAAAACCATCATTACAGAATTTGCTTCTCATTTTCGCTTTTTCAATTTCCAGGAATTTCAATTTTGTTGAATGCAAATCAAAAGACTATACACACTTCTAAATATTCTAATGTTGAGAGAATTTTTTTTCCTAAACTGCATAAGAAAGGATTAGGGGGGAAAATTAATCGAGTGATTTGACTGAAAAAACAAACTAGTACTGACTTCAACAATTTGCATTTCAAAGCCAATAGAAATAAAGCATAATTTTCTTTCATTCCATCTTTAAATACAAAACAAAACTCCGCTTCGTGCAACCATACCGCACCTTAATCTTTCGCATTAAACCAATTACCCCAAAACAATAGCACAATCCCCCCAGATTAGAAAGTTTTATAAGTTCGAAGACCTTTTGGCGCGCACCTTTGGCATTCTTGGCGAAAGTGTTGAAGCGAAAGTCACATCAGCCTATCTTCCTGTTCCTGAGCTGAATGGAACCAGAAAATTCAGCTTTAAAGACAGTGTTTACGCATTGATGTTAGTTCCCCCACCTCATTTACAGAGTGGGAAGTGTAAGTTAGGGGAAGTGGAACTGAAATTTGAGCGCCAGATTTTCGATGGGCAGTCATAATGCCGATCTTCAACCTTTGGCGCAGATTGTGACTTCCGTTGTTAACTATGTTAGCCGGGTCTTTGACTGAGTTGGAATCAAATCGTCAAACGTTCAATGACTTCGCCGATTGGTTATTACTTTTTTTTTTATAGTGGGAGGATATTATTCATGTTACATGATATCAAAACATTAGAAGGATCAATAACAATATAAACAGAGAGATAATGTTGATATTTGGCTATTAGAACATTCCTGCTCAAAGCTTGAGCATGAGCATTAAAAGATTTAATGATGTTTAAAGTTTTGTTCCGATGAGTTGTAAAAACATCTGCCCAAAGCTCAAATCTCGTTGAACTGGCAATGCAAGAACTAAGTTTATCTATTTTGTTTAAACTTATTCTAAAATTTTGCATTGAGAAAATTTTGATTCATCTCAAATTTTTTTAACGTATTTTTTTTTTCAAAAAGTCATTGAAACTTTTTAACGATGCTAATTTCTAAATATATTCATATTTGCAACAAACAGCAACTTAATTATTTATAATTTACTATATTTTATTATTTATAATTTAATATATTTTATTATTTACTAGCCGCGTTTGGCGACCAGTCAGTTCGCCAATATTAATGCCAATTAAAGGGTTAAATCGATTTTTTAAATATTTAACTTGGTCTCATAATAAGTTTTTCAGTAAAATTTCGATAGTAATATAATTCATTTATACTATTATCTAGGCCTTAAGCAGTCCTATCTTTGAAGTCCGCATCTCTCTCTGATTTTCTATCAGTGCAGGTAAAATTCACTTTTAAATTAAAGTGGAAATGATGAAACTTCAATTAATATAAAGACCTCTTTACTCAATCTGAGCATGTCTTTAAATAAAACTAAGAACTGAAAGCAGAATAGTCCGACATTGAAGTTTTATGTTCAATACAGAAATTGAAACATTATAATTTTTTTATAAGACCTCAAGGAATTATTCAGCAAACATTTCACAGGTTAAATGAATAATTTAGTTTTTAATTTTAATTTTAGGTGTATATAAATGCTCTCAATAATAACATTTTTTCAGGTTTATAAACATATTTCAAAGAAGTATGGTTTGAATTCCTTTAGTCTTATAGATTCATATTTGTAAAATATTCTTAATATTTCAACTTCTAAATAATTAAATAAGCATTTCTATCTTCTTGAAATCTGGCTGATTTATTCAGTTCTGAATATTGCAAGTTTAGAACAATCATCATTTTCATAATCTGGACGAATTATTCTACAGTAACTCTGATTGACTTATTTGATATCTTGATAAAGTGATCTAAAATCGCCAGCTTTTATCGAATAATATTGAAATTTTCATAGATCGATCAGCTTTGATAATTAATTTAGTTTATAGGATCCACTTTTTTATTTTAAGGGCTTATTGTCTCTAGAATATTCTGTTAAATATGATTCACAGAGCAGAAGATATATGTAAAAATTTAATTCATCAGCATTTTCCCCTCAATCTACTAATTATATATTTCACTTAGACCAATTGTTAAGAGATTTATGTCTCTCCCAAAATAATTAAGAAATTAGATGCTGCGCTCCGATCACAGAAGATGCCTTGTAGATGTTAAGCCATATTTGCCTTAAATAAAACTGTTTAATTGGATTAGTAATATATGTATAATGAAATATCATAGAAAATGTTTCCATCCATTTATTTTCCAAAAATATAATGTTTCATATTTGTTTCATTTTATACAGACACGTGCCGAAAATGACATCTTTATATGTTTGGAATGATAGTAGATTTATTTTTTCTCACGTGAGAACATGATATTGTTTCGGTTAGAAAGTTTTGATGTCTCCGAAATATGCGGGTAAAAAATATTTTTATATGCTTTTACGAATATTTCAATATTAGTTATTACGTATGCTTGTTGGATAAGCGTTTGAAATACCTGACCAGCTTTTACCATTATAGCTTTAATATTATGTATGCTTCGTTGAAAGTAGATGCGTTTTTATTTCGCATGATTCATTAAAATGTGGAGATAAATTACAATCATGAAGGCGAATTCTTTGATTTGCACAATATATCTTTTTCACATGAGTAAAAGTAACAATTCAAAACATGTCTTATTGTTTTAAAAATTAAAAAAAAAAAACGAAGGCAAAAATATTTTACTACTACTGATTATCAATTGCTTTTTGTTCGTCGTTTCATTGAAATGACGTCATTTTCAAAGTTCATTTAAGATTTCTTGCTTTTAAATAATTAATTACGCTCTCAGAAGATTATCGTTTGGTGCTTTTCTAAAAATTCTTTTTCAGTTTTAACTGTCGCACTTTTGTAATATATTTTTATTTTGTATTTTCATTCATTTTAATTCTTTAATTGAATTAATAATTTTGATATTGCAAACGATCAAGAAAATTTTTCTCTTGCATTCATGGTTTAAAAAATATCATATTTTCTATTTATTTTCTTTTAAATAATCACGTGATGAAAATTATATTTTTCTGTTTTATTTTTGGTAGTAATTAACTTTTTTTAAATCAGAACTTCTGAAAATGTGATGGCAACATTTTATTAAAAGCTGATTTTTTTTTTTTTTTTTTTTTTTTTTTTGCGATACTCGAGAAGATAAAATTTTATTTTTGATTCATGCGAAAAAAATTGTTGAAAAATACAATTAAATTAAATTTTTAAAAATTCATTAAAAATAGAATTTGAATTTATAGGTCAAAACATTAGTATCATTGAAAAGCTAATTTTTGAGCTTTAACTTGATGCAAAAATCAATTTTGTGCTGTAATATTTTCGGAAGTTATAGCGAAAAAACTTCAAAAATTGGCTTATTTTTTATTTAATACAAATTTTAATTAAAAATTGTCATCAAATGTTGAATCTACAATAAAATTCAGGACACAATATCATTATCAAAATTATGCATTATCATCAAATTGTGGATCTACAACAAAATTTTGTATAAAATATTGAAATTATGCATTATCATCAAATTTTCGATCTATTGTAAAATATCGGATACAATTTTGGTACCCAAATTATGCATTATTATTAAACTGTGTATCCACCATAAAATTTGGTATAAAATTTTAGAAGCAAGTTTAAGCATTATTCCCAAATTTTGAGTCTACAATAAAATTTGGTGTACAATTTTAGTATCAAAATTAATCATTCTCATCAACTTTTGGATCTACAATAAAATTTGGAACACTATATTAATATTAAAATTGTGCATTATCATCAAATTTTGGATCTAAGTAATTAAAGACAGTTTTAATTTGTATATTCAACTCTACTTTAAGATAAGACCACAATTCATTATGTCGAGAAGATATGCGAACAAATCGTGGAAAAAGACTCCCGCATGTTTTTCATCTTATGTATTTAATACATCAATTTTTCTTTTTTGAATATCCTGAATCAATTATTTACGATCAACTACTTCGAAGAAGTCGATGATTTCATTATTTCCAAGATTTGAAATTTGATGCGTGCATTTTTATTTCGTAGAGATTTTAAACAAAAAATTTCTATGAAAGCAGTGTTGTTTTCATCTAGATGAAATCCTTTTAATCCTCTTTATTTGTTTATTTTATCTCTTTTTTTAAAGAAGCAAGAAAACACCAAAAATCTTTTTTATTTAAATTAGTAATGTAACGTAATGCAGATAGTAACGTTATTATTATTCTTATTTTTATATTTCTTTCTGCAACTATCATTTATTTATTATTTAAAAAGAACAACAAAAGCAAAGTTTTTTTCAGAAGCGTGGAAAAAACAGTGAATCTGATCGTTGCCTATCAATATTTCGAAATTGACAAAGATGTCAGAAGTTTAGAGCAAACTTCATTGAATGCCATAAAACGATAGTAAAGATAATGTCAATGATTAATTGGCAAATAGCGTGCAGATGCAACGAAAAGTTTTTTAAAAAAACAAAATATGAAAAATAAAAATAAAGTACAGGAAAACTAAACACCAAATTGGAAAAAGAAAAAAAAAAGCAAACGATTTCTGAGAATGATTTCAGAAGAATATTTCTGAGAAAGTTTATTTATTTTTTGTTCTAAATATATTCGTCTACATTTTTTCTTTATAAATTTCGAATTTGTTCTTACTTATTTGGCGTATTGTCTCATAAATCATCTGGATGATCTAATATAGATATTATTTTCTGTAAATAGTATAAGATCTGAAGTAATATTATGAGATCCTAATTATTTGAAAGGTAATATTTATTTTATTTGTAAATATTATATGATTACAAGACTATGTAGGCTGTTAGTGGTATCGTATGAAATTGTTCGATATTATATGCTATTATATGTTATTCTATAATATCTTTTTATATTGCAGTAATATATTCTATCATTAAAATAGTAATATCATAGTGTTTTAATCATTCATTATTATTATATTATTTCTTACAATTTATTATTATTTTATTATTAATATCATTTTATTTTGTGATATACCTTGCCACTTTTAGGAAATCTGGTAAGCTTATTTAAAATGAATTAAGATAAGAAAGTTCAAAAATATATACTCTTTTAGCTAATTTGGAGCGTTCTGTTACTTAACATGTAACTAAAGATAACATTGTTCGGCAGATGGTATGATATCATTTCATCTGACTTCACAGTCACGTGAACGAGAGCACAAACAAAAGCCATGTGAACAAATTATGTTTATAAATTGACAACTCATTTTTTGGTATTTTATACTTTTTTCAGCCTACAAAATGGACAGTGTATTCCAAGAGTCAACTTGTGCATTGCGTTTTATTTTTAATACATTACCATAAATTCATGCAACAAAAGATTTATGATATGAAAATTAAAAAAGAGCTATTTTGATGGATATTAAAAATTGGAATAATTAAATTTAATGGCATTTTAATAGGACTGAAAGTTATAAGCGATGAAAATGTTAAAAAAATTTGAACCCTGAATTTTATATTTAATTATTTGATAAATATTATTTCTGGACAATCAAATGAATTTGAAAAAAAAAAACATCTTTCGATCTTATAATTATTACTGAGAGCATTTTAAGAGGTCGCTAGAGTAAAAGTACCTAAAATTAATAAAAGCATTTTTTTTTTGTTTCCATCTTTTCGCTTTTTGCTTTTTTAACTTTTTCAATTTTTGAATCCTTAATCATTTGCTTAAAAGTTAGAAAGACGGCCTACTTCGAAAATATTCCAAAATTTAAGAATATAAGAAAATCTAGCGAGCTTTGTTTTTAGAGATTTTACATTATTTATAATTCTCATCTTTCAACTTTAACAGATGAGTTTATTTTGAGTTTTTGAAATTAGAATTCCTAAAAGAATCAACTACTACTGCATATTGTAATTTTTTTAAAAAATGCATACGTAAAATTATTACAGTTAATGAATAGTTACTTCTCATTTTTTTGTTGCACATTACATGAGAATAATTATATTGACAAGTTAAATCGACTTGCAATAGTCCAAGACATTATTTTAAAACTTTTTTACATAAAGAGATAATTTGCATTGTAACCTCACGTATTAGCACATTATTCTGACCCTAAGATAACCATTTATTGACGATTAGGTCAACTGCGATGAAATTTCAGTCATTTATAGATAAGAATTTCAGTAACTTCATCCAACACGATTTCTGCTTCATTAATTTTAAAGACACTCTTGGAACTGAAATCTTTTCATGTCTTTATTCGTCTCATTAAACTTTATTGCATGTAGAGTTTTTTTACCCTGCTTATTTTTTTCCTGACTGGATCAAAAATCAGATAATAATAAAAAGAAAAAAATTATTAATTTTTTTCATTTAATTAATTTTTATGCCATTCTGAGTTAGCATTTATCGTTTGGGCATTAAAACGACAGTTTGTATCTGCTTTTATTCGTTTATTTATTTTCATAACACGGCATATTTATGTGGAATATTAAATAAAAGATTCGTCTGCTGTGAAATTATGCCTACGTGAGCGATATAATATATCATGTTAAATTTGCTGTAATGAAAAAAGATTTCTTTCTTTATCAAATAATGAAAACGTATGTAGATAAATAATAAGATAACGTATTATATCACAGAAGAAAATATGACATATTTATTCTTTAAATGATTTAAAATTCTGCTTCTACTTAAATTATTGCTTATCAAACAGACCCTATTAAAGCTTAAGATAAAGTTTTATTATTGTTTTGGAAAAACAGCTAATTCCGCCAAAGTAGGTGGAGTTTGCTTTGAATTTTTTTTTCTGAACGAATACTTTTTCTAAAATTCTTTTTCTTGGATAAAAAATGTTCCTTCTTTTTTGTACCTTTTTTAGTAATATTCTTTAATAAACTCGCATGAATAGACCTATTAAAATTTTTTTTTGCAATGTCTTATGACTGCATTATTCTGATGGATAGTAAAAAAAATCGCCTGCAGATGTTACAGTATTTTTTTTAAGGAATAACTCCTAAAGTTGAAAAAAAAGAATCGTGTGCATTAATAGACTTCTACTCACGTTTCAAAATTATTTTTTCTCTGACCGTTCATTGCAAAATTCATTATTAACATAATTCATTATTAACTGGCATTATTAAACGAATGCGTTTTCAGATTGTATAATTTTATCTCACAGCCTGTAGTTTGAATATTTTTGGCATCAAATTTTGCTGTTTTTATTGCATTAATTTTGAACATTTGTGATGATAGTTGAGATGTTTCATAGATTCATTCCAATAGGTTAAATTACTTTTTAAAACATCAAATTAAGCTATCATAGAGAAATTTAACTAATTCAGAATCTTTTAATTAAAATTCATCAAAAATTCGATTTTTTTTCATGTATTTTTTAGAATACTATTAAAATGACGTCAATAATTCAAATTTTAATTTTATTTCAGTCTAAATATTTCCCCCCAGAATTATTCCGTTAATTTAATACTATGTACCTGAAGGACTAAAAGCTGATAATTTGTAAAACATCTAATATTCCTCAAAATCTCTTTTTCATTCGGTTCCTTAATTTTTAATTATCGTTTTTTTCCCATGCTGCATTCATTCAAAAAAGGAAATATTAACTACTCACTTTTTAAAAAAATTCTTTGAATTTTATAATTGTGAATTATGTTGTTTATTTTGTAATTTGCTGGTACAATTACTGATATTGATTTTTTAAGCAGTTTGTTCAGTGAAATTACAAATATTAATATTTATCAATATAACTGCATCATTATTATTACAATTGTGCATTATGTTTGTTTATTTTATAGATTGCTTATATAATTTCTGATTTCGAATTTTTAAGCAGTTTGTTTAGTGAAATTATAAATATTAATGTTATTAATATAACTGCATTATTATTAACTATATCAATATTATTTATTAAATTATTTTTAAATTGGTTAGTTATATCAAAATGCTTAATGATTACTCTATTAGTTAATATTATTAATAGATGGATTATTCATTATATATTATTTATTAAAATTGTGAAACTTTAAATACGAATCTTAACAATCGCTTTCAGCTTAAATATTATCTCTTTTTATATTTGTTTTTAATTCGAAATGAATATCTGATCCAAGGCAATAAATACAATTTAATTTTGATTACCTTCAGCTTCAAATCGACTATATTTTATTTTGCCAAGAAGATTGTGAAGATTATGAAATAGAATTAGATAATTTAATTCACTACGATTAAACCTAGATTTATTTATATTTTTAACATTTTACTATAAAAATATATTTGCGTTTTCTCTGATATATCAATACAAAAATAAAAACAAAACACAAAATTTTTTAGAGTACTTTTCTTAAAAGTATTAGTTTAATAATACTAATTTAATATTGAGTTTTGCAAAAATTAGCATAAAATTAACATTCAAATATGAAATTGAATAGAGAATATCGTAGTCTGAATATTGTAGTCTAAATATGGAAATATCGTAGTCTGAAACTGAATAGAGAATACATTTAGTCTTTGAGACAGAGAATGTTGGAACTATTTACTTTTGCCCGATAGGAAAATAAATATGAATATCTTCCTTTAATAGTTCTTGATGTATAATGAAACAATAAAAGTTCATGATTCATGAACTCAAGCCAAATTATTTTTAATTAAATAAGTTGACTTTCTTAAAAAGTTAAATAAATGACGTATTAGTCAAAAGTATTTTTTTAAATTCTCATTTAAATCAAAATTCAAAAAGCTTGGACACTGTAATGTCTATTCCATTTAGGAAATATGTCACTTAGTGGATAGGTAGAAATAATTATTGCTTACTTCTTTATGTTATAAAAAAAGAATAGAATAAAAAATGATGATGTTGATGATCTTGTGTCAGCTTTACAACGGAAAAAGGGAGTGCAGTAGCTTCTGAAGGTATATACCCCTGCGTACCCGAGGGCGTAAGTCTGACTTCTAGCTCATATGAGGACGACGCGCACACATTTGCTTGCATAACCCCTTTTTACAAAGGGCACAATCTCACAATTCACAGATATTACACAGAAGAACAACAATGTCCTAACCGGGAAGCCCAGATCACGAGAAAGACGTGCTGCCTCTGTGCCAGGACCTCGGATAAATAAATAAAAATTAGAATATAAAAGGTAGAGAGAAATAACTATTTATTCGAAAATTTTAGCACAAAAACAAGTAATATAAAAAATAATTTTTTAAAATCAATTCCTACTTTGGATATATTAAAAAAATTAGTAAAGATCTCATTTTAGTTACTTTTTATTAAATTATTACAAGTTTTGTTCTCGTGTTCTGTTTTACAACGGAAGGAGGGGTGCAGTAGGTTCTTTTGGCATAGATTCAGTACCCCCAGTAGTATAATTCTCGACATGGAGAACTTTGTGACCAGGTTCGAACTCGCAGCACAAGGGATGCGAATCCAATGACCTACCAACCAGGCTATCCAGACCTAACAATTACAACTGCTATAAAGAACTATTAGAAAGGACATAAAGTTAGTTTTTAATTAATGAATAAAAATTATGAATTAGTATATGAAGAAACTGAATTAGCTTTAAATGTCCTCTACTACAGGTTTTAAAAAATTTATATAAAATATTTTATTAACGATTGAAAATTTTCACAAGTGTTATATATATATATATATATATATATATATATATATATATATATATATATTTAGGGAGAGCTTGAGCTAATAGAAAGAATAGAAAAAAATATGAATTTAAGAGCACAAAAAAAGTTAAGTTCACATTATTTTCGCATTTAACACCTGTGCCTTCAAGTTATCGAAATTCACTAAAGTGTTAAAAAAATATGTGCGTTTTCTGATATATTTTTGTCTAAGTAAAGGTGAAATACAAAATCTTGGAGTAATGCTTTTACTGTAAGCAATGACGCTTGTATATTATTATTTCTCCATTTTCTTCAGAATCTCTCAATTTTCCCATCCATTTTTAAAAGAATTTCAAAAAATAAATCCACCGTCTGATCGAATTTTCAGAGTTCCCGAACCGAAATCGATAAACGCGCGTTTCGGCAGCAATCAGAGCAGGGCGGTCTAATGGCTGAGCCATCGGGCTTCGGGTTGTTCACCCTTCCGACACAAACTCTGGGAAAACATCAAAGACCGATCAACAGTTCCGATCTTTTAAGTAATGCAAAGTACTCTTCCGGATTTTCTTTGCCAGTCCGAATTGCGCCTTGGCTGCCACGTTTGGCGAAGTTATCCCTCATGTTGTTTGAAGTTGGTACATTTTTGAAATCCATTTTTACAGAATTCTTTTTTATTTTCTTTGCATAAGGGAACAGTGGACTTCAATTTTTTATTTATTTATATTACTTCATGACTAAAATATATGTTTATATTCAATTAAAATAGGGTTAGAAAATGTATTGTTAAATAAAATAAAAATTTAAAGGTTTCAGTGGGATAAAAAGTACATCTGAATGATTTTGCAAAAAATGATAATGTATTTAGTTTTAAATATGCATGAAATACTCCAAGCCCCTTAATTTTTGAAATCAAATGAAAAGGATAATAAAAGATTAAAACGAAATATGCTATGCATATTTCAATGTATCGTGTCAGAACATCATTTCTTGAACGGCCAAGCACCACGTGCTCGTGAGAGTTAAATTATATTTTTATTCATTTCAAGTGTTTCATTGAATGAGTCCCTTTAGTATTGCAAACGATCCAAAAAACTTTGTCTCGAATTTATTGTTTAAAAAAGCATTTCCTATTTATTTCATTTCATATAATCACGTGCTTGAAATTACATTTTGCTAGGTTTTATTTACTGCATCAATTAATTTTTTTAAATCAGAGTCTTAGTAAATGCAATGGCAAAGCGTTATTAAAAGCTGATTTTTTGAGACGCTTGTGCAGATATTAAAATTTTTATTTTTCGCTTACGGATTTTTGTTGACGCCTAAAACCTCATCCCAAAAACAACATCATGTTCTGCTATGATAATAAAGATTTCGGCGAAACATTTAAAAAATGGGATATGTTTTTTATTTTTTTAAAAATAGTTAAAAGTCAATTTTAATTCCAAAACACATACAATTCCTATGAAAAATCAACAAGTGTGCATAAAAATATTTTTAAAAAATTAACATTTAATTGGAATAACAAAATCATTTGTAAATTTGTTCCAAATCAATTTACATAAGCTGAGAGGAAGTAAAAATAATTTTAAAAAATTAAAAATTAAAACGTTTGGAATGTTTTGAAATTTTTAAAAATTACGCATCTTTTAAATTAAAAAAATAATATATTTCGTTTTAAAATGTTTTAAATGAAATTTGACTTATTTATATTTTAATACATAAGCATAAAATTTTTTATAACCCTGATCAAATAATTCCAAAAATTGTAATGTCCTCTAAAATTCGAGGATTTCTTATCTATGTTACACTTATCTTGCGTATTTGTTATAAGTGGGTATTAATCAAACTATTGGCAATGAATGTAAATGCACACAAATATACACACACAAATTAAAAGCTATACAATTTCTCCCCTATTTTTGTGAGAAAAATAAGAGTTGTACTAATTTGCTGACTAGAGTTCAAAGAAGAGGGTGAAAAATTCGATTGTAAAGAAATAAAATGTCGCTAGAACTTTTTCGCCAGAACAATGTTTCCAGAAAGAACATTCTTGCGGGAAGAAATGAAGGACCACAATTAAAATAAATCCTACATAGCTTATTAATAACAGACATTTGAAACTTTTATGCAATTGTATGCGTTATCCAGGAATGCACAACCTATGGCCCGCGTAGCCTTTGAAGTTGGCCCGCAAATGTTGTTAATAAAATAAGACTAATTTGAAATGAAATGAGACTTTTTCAAATAAACAGGGAAAAGATCGGATACGGAAACGATTCTACATCAGAATAAATAATTTACAGTTGTTCATCAGGTTTATTCACTTTTTATTACGCGGCTTTTCAATTAGTTCCATTCATGGCTACCTTCGAGTACGAGTTTTCGTATAGGAGAAGTTTGCTGACGTGAAAAATTTCCACACATGAAAATGCAGTTTAAGGATCAAATTCAAATCTTGCGTAAAGCATCCGATGATCATTTTTCAGATTTTGAAAAGTGCCTGACAAAAATTGATTAATTTTTTTCTCCATTTTCTGTGGATGTAAATCTAGTGGATGAGAGTATACAATTAGCCTTAATTGATTTACAGAATTCTGATTTTTTTAAAAAAATTAGCTAAAAGAAAAACCTATATTAGAATTTTATAAAGGCTTACCAGAGGAATTTTTGTTCTTAAAGCAAAATGCAGGTTCATGTGCAACTTTCTTTGGCAGCACTTACAATTGTGAGCAAACCTTCTCACTTATGAATTTAAACAAATCAAACTAAGAAATAGAACAGTAGATGAGAGAAGCCTTCTGCCATTCTATTTCTTATTTTGTTCTGCGCATTGTCTCAACCAATCTTAAGCTCAATATAAAATCAATAACTTCAAATATTCAGTCCCAGGCATCTCATTAAATTTTGCTAATTTTGATTATTAATTATTTTGTAAATTAAATTGTGTTCTCTGTATAATTACCAAAAAGTTTTCCTCTGTTATTCTATTTCAAGTTTGCCATCTTTTTAGCAGAAATTCTTTTTTTAAGGTAAAGTATTTCAGTCATATCTATAATGTTTGTGTTTCATTCATTCATTTATTTATTACATAATTTTTGCATGAGTAAAATGAGTAAAGTAATAATTGTAATTCATGCGTATTGCTCCAAAAAAACCTTCAAACATAATAAACAAAACAAACGTAATAACAATAAACAAAACATAAAAACAAACAAAATAAACCCATGTTAATAACATGTTTAAACATTCACATGCTGCTTTGGTCCTCGAAATGATACTTTTTCATATTTTGGCCCCTCATCCTGTAAAGGTTTTGCATTCCTGCTTATCTATGCATTGGACATTAAAAAAACGAAAATCTATTATAAATTCCTCATCATTTAAAAATATATCTATAAAATCTTAAAAAATTTTAAAATTTATGCCAGATCTATAACTAAGATAATCGTTAGAGTTCGATTCACTGTGACCGTAAACATAATTCAGTGTTAGTCATTTGCCCGCCCTGTGGCGCTGCAATCATTTATCATTTCATTGCCAACTTTTCAGATTAAACACTGGACAGCTTCCATTATTTAAAACATTATCCAACCCCACCCCACCTTCAACCCACAAAAACAACACTTAAAATATTGTTCATCAGATGAAAGTTTACTTCATTAAAAGTTGCAAATCCCTATATCTAATATTTTTTGTTCTTTCCTACCAACAGATAGTGGCGATTTATATAATGAAATCTGGATTAATTAGGATTTCACCATAGCTGATGTAAATGGGTAATAGTTATTTCATAAAAACTTGATATTTGAATGAAAATGTTATTCCTTTCTTCCACATATTTGATAAATCCGACTTTCAATACAAATAGCACATTAACGAAAAGTCAAAATATTTTTTGTTAATTTTTACACACAACAAATGGTTTAATTTAAAGCAAAAATAAAGAAAAATGAACGAAAAACCTCTAAACTGAAAAATATCAGAAGCATTTTTTAAAAACATACGCAGATTTTTGCCTCAAAAAATTGAGAATACGCCCACGAAAATTTTTGCAATCAGACAAAACTGTGCAAAATGTAATTAGACAAGCTAGATACAAAAGTCAAATTGTAAGAGATAAACCGTTCATCAGATTGAAAATTCAAAAAAAAAGAGTTTGAAGTTTTCAAAAACTCATCAGTTGAAGACCATTAACTTTTGGAAGAAAGTTACACGTAATGATGAAAGAAAATTCAACATTTTTGGAAGTGGCAGCCTTTACAACGTATGGAGAAAGCCTGATACTGCTTTGGATTTAAAAAAATTACGTTTTACAGTTAAACATCGTGATGACAATCATGATTTAATGTGATATGGCTTCATCCGAGATAGGAAATTTATTTTCTTATTGATGGCATTGGGAACCACATGATTTGCTTAAATATACTTCGTAGCAATCTGAAGAGAAGTGCTAAAAATATGAGTTTAGGTAAAAAATTCATTTTCCATCAGGACAATAATCCAAAAAAGAATTCACGTAACACTAAAATAATGGTGTTTTCTCATTGCATACAGCATTTACGCACACTACCACAGTACGCTGATATCAATGCCATTGAATATCTGTGGGCCACATTCAAAATAGTGGTTCAAAAACACAAAATTAGAAGCAAATCGTATTTAAAACAATTGTTGCAAGAAGAATGCTTAAAATATCTTCAAATATCACCAAAAAGTGGTCGAAACAGCACCGCGACCTCTAAAAGTTATTATAATAGCCAAAAAGCCATGCAATTAAATATTCATACTTCCTTTCTTTGTGCGAAATTACAAAAAATTCGTTGGGGAACTCTCAATTTCTTGAGGCAAAAATCAGCTAATGTTTATTTAAAATGCTTCTGATATTTTTCAGTTTACAGATTTTTCGTTGATTTTTCTTTATCTTTACTTTAAATTAAATCATTTGTTATTTGTAAAAATAAAAATATGTTTGGACTTCTAGTTAATATGTTATTTGTAATGAAAGTCACATTTATCAAGTAAAAGTAAGGTGTACTCCCAATTTTTTGAGCCACTGTATATTGAAATTTGAACATCCTAAGACAAACGAAATATTAGAATATTCATTTTTAAAGTGTTGCTATTTTCGTGGTTATACATGCATTCCTTTATCATTTATTTTTTTCATTCATTTTACTTATGCTTAATTGTAAAGGGTTCCATCGTTCTTATTCGAATCATTTTTTTATATTTACAATCAAACCAGTTCTTATAAAAATATTCAATAAATGAAACGAATTAAGATTTTATTTAAAGATATCTTTTAGAATAATTCTCAATTCTTGAAATGTAGCAGCAAAATTCATGATGAAACGCCAATTTCGATTACTATGAACTATTATTTACTATTACTGAAGTGTAATTTTTTGAAGGCGATAAATAGTCAAATATGGTAATCTAACACGGTTCAATTGTTATTTGGCAGGATTTTTTCTCGCCTTTTCTCTATTTGACTGAGATTGGCGAAAATCCTGTTCATTATTTTAGCTGGGAGATAAAAACACCAATGAATGGATGAGAGATACCAACATTCACACTTATAGAGCAGATTTTGAAAATTTTATGTTATTGCTTTGGAATGACAAATTCATTTGTCTTTCCAAATTTCAAATTATTTTTTCCCATCATCAAAAATGATCAAAATTCAGATAATTTTTTTTCAATTAATGGATATGATTTCCAGACAGAGAGTAAAGTTCATTATCCTTTATGTCTTTGCCAGACAGTAGATTTTGCTTGATCTGAAAATAAATTATCCAAAAAAAATTGTCAGATTTATTAATTGAAGGAATTTTAAAACGATTTTTTAATTCGTATATTTTTGTTTTAATCTAGAGATGTCTGATTCTGACATCCATAGTACAGTTTAAAAAAAAAAGATTTTTTTCTTCAATATTAATTTTATTCGCTTTGTGATTGGTAGATAGCGAATCACCTGACCCATAATATTTGAAGCTGGCTTTGCCAGTATTGTTCAAAATATTTTTTAAAGATTATTATTACGACGAAGCCAGTATTGATATTACACTGGGAGGTCGAATGGTGAAAAAAAAAAAAGAAACAATAAAGCTTCAATTAACAGAAAAAATAACAGCAAATTACTTTTAAACAACATTATTTTTTGCTTCTATTTTTCAGCAAACCGAATATGGTGACACTAATGAATAGTTTTCCAGCTTGTCTTTTTCAAGTTACGCACATTTTTCGTGTTTCGGCTAGCATTTCTCTGAATACCGAAGCCTTATCCTCGTTAAACTTGCATTGTTTTTTCAAAATTCCTACTATTATTTCATCTTTTTCCATTATATATATATATATATATATATATATATATATATATATATATATATATATATATATATTTCAATTTTGCAATCATTAATAAAATACGTTTTATTCATCCACTCAAGCTCAAGTACATTTTTATAAATATGTAGTGGATAATATTTGATGTTAATACAGTTTTTTTAAATATTAATTCATTAATTAAATTTAATTAATTTTTAGTACTTTAAATAGAGTTTTAGAAGCTGATAATGAAAACTGAAATCAACAGGTAGTAGCTCAATCGGTAAAATGCGGGGCTTTCAGTATTTTTCCCGCGAAGGTGAAGAATGCCGAGTTCAATTTTTTCAAAGATCAATAGTTTTTTTTATATATTATTTATGTTAATCATAACTATTTAATAAAAAGTAACTAAAATAAATTTTTCTTTGTTAATCTAAGTATTAATCTAATTACGAACATCGGGTATAGTATCGGACGACCTTCAGTTTGACGAGCAAAAGCAATCAAGGTTCAAAGCCTCCTGGTCACCAAATAAATAAAAAATTGAAATCTACGATCGCAAATCTCACGTTATTATGTGAGAACATTATTATTTTTTAAGTCATTATTTGTCTTAATTAATTTAAGTCATTAAGTAGTTTAAACCGGTTGGAAAAAGCAATACTGGTAAAGATAGGTTAACCTTTTAAAAATGGCTCTGCTTTCGAAGAAACTTACATAATAATATTGCAATTCTAGTAAAATCAGGTTTATATATATATATATATATATATATATATAATTATCTATAATTTTCCCATTTTGTACACGAACATCAAATATACTTTGGTAATTTTGAATTTATTTCAATTTTAAGAGGATTAACAAAATTCCCATCTGAGATTTATTGATGCATTGCATGAAATACCTTCTGTTATCTTACTGTTCTCAAATAATGAAGATTTCTTCTTGTAATCAAATACACTTTGGAAGAATTATGTTTAATTTTTCTTATCATATCAGAAACATTCATTCTTTTGTATTTTAAATGCCTTATATAATTAAACAATTACGCCATATAGGCCGAGATAGCCTGGTTGGTGATTAGATTTATATCTCTTGGACTGCGAGTTCGAACCCACCAACCGAAAGACTCTTCGTGTGTGTGTGTGTTGTGGTCCAAAATCTTTCATGTCGAGAGTCATACCACCAGCGGTACTGGGATTTGAGGTGATCGTTCTCTATTTCAGATCTAAATTACGATTAGTGGATAAATGAAAAGCGTGATTGAAGCCCACCCCGTAAAATGGATTTGTGACGCGTATGAGATAGAAGTCAGACTTCTGCCCACGGTGATCAGGGATTCATACCCTCAGAAGCTACCCCCGGGAGGGTACCTCTAAATGAGGATGGGATGCTTCCGGCATGGTGGTTGGATCTCGTAACCAAGTGGGTACACTGATAGGTGGAGGTAGTCCCCTCCCATCGAAGACGAGATGTACTTCTTACTGGGAGGATTGTACCTTGGCCGGTGATGACAATTAAGACTCAACCAGAGTGTCCGCTAGTATTGATGTTGCGGTGGTCTGGTCATTCATTTCTAGTGGTTTAAATCCGCGTGCCTTTGGACGAATCGGAGAGTCTGATATAATTTACCCTCAGAAGCTACTGCATCCTCCTTCCGTTGTAACACGAGAACAACAACTACAACTGATTAAAGTTATTGGTAAATCTTTCGTTTCTTAAATTTTTTGAAAGCAGTATAATTTTTCCAGTTACAATCTGGAAGAAACATTTCGTTGAATTTTTTTTATTTGTCTTTAAATGATTTTATATCGCTAAATTTCTTCACTGCTATAAAATAAAATAAAATAAACAACGAGTATCATTCAAACCATTTTATTGCTACAAAACAAGTGACGCAATTCAATAAAATACTAAAAATGCAATTCAAATTTCGAGCCCACTGTATAGTAGTGGCATTTGAAATATAAATATATATAAAAAAGAAAAGTACAAGTAAAAAATAAATAAATGAAAGTATGTACCAATATGGATACTGTACACATGGGGAAAACACACAGTGAAAAATATATCCATATCTGTCTCTTTGAAATATGTAAATTATATGTATGTGAAAAATAAATCATTAAATAAATTTAAAAAAAAACACTTTTAATTGGCAAATAGAATGAAAATTACAATGATTAATATTGAGTTAAATAGAGCTTGTCTTTTGAGCAGCATAAACATGTGTTTGAAACTTGATAGTTAGAAATGCGTGTTTGCAAGCTTTTATTGCGTTATAATCGTTAAGATAAAAAAAATCCTTTTAATCCTAAATTTGAAAAGAAAAGAAAAAATAATAATTAAAAAAACGAAACATTTTTGACTTTTTGAAAAAAAAGGTCAGCTTACGAGGAATTTTTTATTAATTTTTTTCAGCTGCATATGTTATTAATAAAATAATTATTTCTGTAAAAATTGAATTTAAAAACAGAAAAAAAGGTTTATTATTTGCTACAGACTTTTCAAGTCTTTAAAATAATATTAAAAGAAGAAGAAGAAAGGGACTTTTTTTTTTATTTGAAAGTAAAATTTCTTTTACATGCCATTAAAATCTTCTAAGAGACAGGAGGAAATATTTTTGACAGTTACAGTTACAAAATTTTCCATCGCAAAAGCGTTCCCAAAAAAAAGCACCCAGATCTATCCAAAATGATTTATGTACAAATCAAATTTGCTTTCAAAATAAACACTATATAAATGCCAGCTACGTCAAAATTTGCAGCATTAGCTGACTTGATATATTGCTTTTAAATTACAATAGTTAAAACATATTACTTTTTCATTGAAAATGAAACACAGGAACATTACAAAGCATTTATTTCAAAGAAATTTTGATTGGATAAAGAAAATAACAACATAACTCAACTGGCATTTCTATAAATGTATATATGAATACAGCAAATCCTTTTTTTTTCGTACAATAGCTGCCATGATTTGGGCTGAATTATTTCATAAATAAGTATTAAAAAAACACTTCACTTAAAACACTTAACTAATGTTATAAATAGGACAGACAAACAAAAAAACACGTACAACATTTCACTTAACATTAATACAAATTTCATCGAAGGCCTGCTTCCAATAAAAACACTAATACCTCTACTCATTGAAACATACAAAAATACTGGAAAATTCGATATAATTTTCAGTTAGAAAGGAAAATTAAAACCTTCCCTTAATTAATTAAATTAAAACCTTAAATTCCCAAATTAATGAAAGGAAATATCATTTTTATTACAGTTATTACCTTTGGTGATTCGGAAATATTTAAAAATATACCTTAGTGAAGCATTATGAAAAAGTGCAATTAAAAAAGCCTGGTTTTCTGCAATGGATATTTGATATATTACGTATTTGCTACAGCATGGCTCTGACGAGTTGGTGGTTGACCTTCGTCTTCAGACGGACTAGTTCATTTGCTAAGGGGGTAAAATGATGAAATAACGAGCCGGTCGAAGAGAAATAATAAAGTTGTAATAAATTCATTTATTACGCCTTCAATTAGGATTAAATGCGAGTTAAGAAATCGTGAAACACAACTGCATTCTGCAAATTTAGATTCATTTTTGCCCGCCAAACTTTTAAAAATAGACTGGCTTGATATCACTCATTTCTTATGAATCAAATCGACGAATTTAGTAGAGCCAGTCGATTCAAATTCTCTGTTGTAGCAAAATACATAATACACTAATAAATATCTACAGCTCCAAAGTATGACTCATAATAAATAGATGGCTTTTAAATTTCATTCCAATATTCATTGTTAAAATAAGTTAACCATTCAACTTAAAGCAAAACTTGCTCAATAATTAATCAAAATTTTCTTAATTCAGCTTACATTTTAAATATATTAAAATCAGATAATGATAAGTTTTAATTAGAAAATAATTTAATTAGAAGATTAAAAGTTCGGATACATTTAATTTATTCTTAAAGTGTGATTAAAATATTAAATATTCTTTCTTTTTTTCCCCAGAAACAGTGGAACATCTTAATCAGGGATTAAATATGTGCAGATCATATAATTTATGTATGTGACAGAATTAGGTTTAATCGTGCAGTTAATAATAAGTGATATTATGACATGTTGGAGCACATTTATTAAGGCAATTACCTCTTTTAATAATAAATATAGCTTCGATTTAATGTTTTTAGCTTAGTTTATAACTATGAATAAAAATAGAAAAAATTCACATGAAATATATTTTCAATACAAGATGTATAAAAAATAGTAAAATAATAACCTTTTAGATATGTATAAAACTGTATGCAAAATACTGTAGTTAATTAAATAAAAATACTACATACAATTAGGTTTTGTAATACTGGAAATATACAATACACTTAGATGTAACAAAAGACTTTTTAAAATTAAATCTTATTAAAAGCAAACAAATATAAATTACTTTTTAAAAAAGAGCTTTAAAAACATTTGATCGTAGGAAAATATTTTGGCACAAAACTTATTATGGAGAATCTGTCATAAACATTTAAATGCTTAAACATCCGTAAAAAATCGCAAACTTAAATCAAGCTTAGAATATCTACTTTATTAAGATTAGTAAAATAAATTTATAGTTACAGTCTAATCGCGAGCTTTTGATTGTATATTTATTTATCAAATACCTGTATTGATATTATAACAGAAATTAATAAATAAAAAGTATAAAAAATAATTTTGAATAAAAAAGGAATGTTCAAAACAGAAAGGTATTATATATATTTATGGAAAAGTGAAAAAAAAGAGACTAATATCACCCAGATGAAAAATGCCTTTTAAATAAATAAAACAAAATGGACGCATTCGTAAAGACAAATAACTAAGCAATTCTTGGAATTACAATTGACAGAAAGGCAATAATCCACCACACCGGGATTTAAGCATAGGAGTAGAGATAAGAGCGAAACTTACATATACCAATATTTTTATCTAGCAGACGATAAAAATAACATTTAATTGCAACTTCCATAACGGGAGTTGGAAGCGCTAGAATTCTTTTTCATGGAAGAATCCATTTCAAAGAAAGGTAAGGTAGAATGAAGAACGGTTCACGATTGGTTAATATTGGTTTCCTGATCTCTCTAATGCGCCGGCGCAGACGATATTATTGACACTCGCGATTATTGATATCGATTTCTGAAAATCAGAGTGGAAAAAAAAATGTTCTAAATTTTGTTAATTTAAGGAAATTTAAACCTCTTGCAATTTTATTTTATAAAATAAAATATTAAACATTAATTTTAAAATCACATAAATAGTTTATGAAATTTAAAGTGTTCTTCCAGAAGATTAATTTAAAAGTATTCGTTCATAAAAATATTTTAAAAGTGTTCTTTTAAAAGATAATTTTTGTTAAGTTGACGATGTTTAAACCGCTGATGATTTTATTTTATAAAATAGAATATTAAACGTTAGCTTAATAATCACATAAATAGTTAATGAAATTTAAAGTATTCTTCCGGAAGATTACTTTAAAAGTATTCTTTCAGTAAATAACTTTAAAAGTGTGTTTTCAAAAGATCAATTTTGTTAAGTTGACGATGTTTAAACCGCAGATAATTTTATTTTATAAAATAGAATATTAAATGTTAGTTTTGTAATCACCTAAAAAGTTTTTTAAGTTATTATTCTTTTTGATGATTTTCACATTAAAACTTCCTAAAATAGGCTATCGTTTTTATGTCTTTAATAAAAAAAAACCTAAAAGTTTATTTATTATTAAAACTTCCATCAAAAGAATAATAATAGATCCCATATAAACTTACAATAAAATGATAAAAATAATTAATTTTACAGAACTATTTTTCAATCAATATTATAAAATATATGAATTCACTCTTATCTCTACTAAGTGCCAAAGCACACACAAAGGGAACTAAAATACCTAAGAGAGAAAGAAAGAAACTATAATAGGAACAATGTTTCGTTCTCGCCGTATGTGGTAGAAAAAATATAAATAAAGATTATCAAATTAGAACATCATTCCCAAACTACCCCATCCCTGCTACAAAATTCGGAAGGATTCAAAATGAAATATATTTCACTGATAAATCAAAAGAGTGCAAAATAAAGATTTTACACCTTAGATATATTTATTTTCGTGAAATTTCACAAAATTAGAGCGATGACCAACCGAATTCTGTTATTGCATAGTTCATGATAAGTTACAAATTTAAATGTGACTTTCTTTGGTAAATTATATTCCGCTATTACATTTTATTTGATGACGATTTTGGACAACTGGCGACCTTTTTTCTCTATTAGAAATTTATAACTGATAGATGGTTGTATTTGTTTTTCCCAGAAATTTTGCTAGAATTTTCATTTAGATATAAAAATTCATGCCAAATATTGTCTAAAAGTAGCATTCAACTATGAGTTTGGAGAATTCCTAAAACATTTACTGTCAAAACATCAACATCAACATAATTTATAACACATTATTATCATTAGAACTCATGTTATAACCATGAGTTATAGCACATTATTATTAGTGCAACTCATGTTATAACCATGCGTTATAACACATTATTATCATTGCAGCTCATGTTATAACCATGAGTTATAACATATTATTATCATTGCAACTCATGTTATAACCATGAGTTATTACACACTATTATCCTAGCAATTCATGTTATAACTATAAGTTATAGCAAATTATTATCATTGCAACTCATGTTATAAACCTGAATTATAACACTATTATCATTGCAACTCAAGTTATAAACATGAGTTATAGCACAAAATTATCATTTTAGCATATGTTGTAACCATGATTTATAGCAAATTATTATCATTAGAACTCATATTATAACCATGAGTTATAACACTATTATCATTGCAACTGAATTTATAACCATCAGTTATAGCACAATTTTATCATTGCAACTCCTGTTATAACCATGAGTTATTACACACTATTATCCTAACAATTCATGTTATAAACATGAGTTATAGCACAAAATTATCCTTGCAATTCATGTTATAACTATGATTTATAGAAATTATTATCATTACAACTCATGTCATAACCATGAGTTATAACACTTATCATTGCAACTCAAGTTATAACCATGACAGCACAATTTTATCATTGCAACTCATTCTATAATCAAGAGTTATAGCAAATTATTATTATTGGAGATTATGTTATAAGCATGAGTTATAACACATTATCATTATATTGTTATCATTCTTCCTAAAAGAAGTAAAATATTGGCTAAATTTGAAGTTCGAAATTTTAACTTTATATGGAACTATCAACTCTTAAGAATTGTTTTAATGTCACCAGAAGAGGTTACAGTCACGAAAAATTGAAGACGAAAATTCATATTATCTATATTATTAGATATTAAAGTTAGTTCATTACATTAATGCCATTAATTTAACTTTATAGTTTAATTAAACATATAGTCAATGATTAAAATATGCTGTATGAGATGGCAAAATTTAACAAAATTATATATTTCAGAATATCCATTTTTACCATATCCTAACTGTATGTGAAAGCATTAGAGAAATGGGGTAGCTTTTATATAAAAATACCTATCAATTAGCCATTAATTAGATAATTACTCATCAACAAGCAAAATCACGACGAATTAGTCTTGTCATCAAACATTCATATGGCGGACGAGAAAGAAACAGCACACTGTAAATATAAGCTGAATGTCCCAGATACGTCGAGAAACACAATAATCAGATGAGTTGGAGAAGTCCTTGAAAAATGCGAGGTGCGTCTAGTCCCTTGAGTAGGCGTGGTTGGAGTAGGGTCCAGAGTAAATGGAAGAGGCAGAAGAAGCCCCCTTTCGCCTTCGTCTTTTGTGCAGGACACAGATGACCAGGAACATAACGGCCAGCATGAGCAGGATGCCGGCCACGGCGATCCCGGCGGCGAATTTCCGAGTGGACACGCAGAAGTCGGTGGAAACTGGTTTCAGTTCAGATTCCAGAGGTAATTCTGTAAGATGCAGAGATGGAAACTATTAGATAAGATGGCCAAACATTGTATGGGATTTAAAAATCAGCCATAATCTTAGTTGTAGTTAGTATTTATTAAAAACAGATATTCTGTAAGATATCAAAGTCATTGCCCGAAATATAAGATATTTTTATAAATAGTTTTGAATAAAATAAAAAGCTTATGATGGGTTTTTTCAATTCCTGCTATTAGTTCATACTCTCCTTATATATATACAGGGTGTTCATTAATTATCGTCGGGGTTTCCGTACCTCATAGCTTTCGAATAAAAAATATCACGCAAAAACCGATTACGCATTCGTAAATTACAACTCAAAGAATTTTACGTGGCAACAATGCAATCTTAGCGCATTTGCAGTCTGTGTAATTAATCTATAAGACGGATAATTCTATCAGACGCTGGTTAACACAATTTCAGGAAACTGGTAGCGTTCTACACCGAAAGGGAGCGGAAAGACCGAGAATTTCGCAGGAAAATGTTGATCGCACCCAAGAAACCTTTACTCGCAGTCCTCGAAAATCAACGAGACAATCAGCTGCGCAGTTCCATATGCCGCATACGACAATATGGAACGTTCTCCATAACTGTCTTCATCTGAATGCCTACAAAGTGCAAATTGTGCAAGCTTTAATATAAGCTTTTAGTGCACTTTAAATATAATTAATAGAATTCTTTGAGTTGTAATTTACGAATGCGTAACAGGTTTTTGTGAAATATATATTTTTTATTCGAAAATTATGATGTACAGAAACCGCGACAATAATTAATGAACACCATATATATTGTTCAAATTTTCAATTGTTTATAAAATGCTTTCTATTCATCCACTCAAGTTCAAATACATTTTTATAAACTTGTAGTGGATGATACTTGATGCCAATACAGTTTTTCCAAATATAATAAATTTAGTTACTTTCCAATACTTTAAATAGAGTTTTGATAGTTTGTAATGAAAATTAAAAGCAACCGGCAATACCTCAATCGGTAAAATGCAAATATTTCAATATTTTTCACTCAAAAGATGAAGAATGTGCGTTTAATTCTTGCGAGAATCCATAATTTTTTTGATAAATTGTTTATATTATATGTAATTTTTTTATTAAAAAATGAAATAATTTTTTTAACCTATGTAGGAATTGACTAAAATTTTTCTTTTATATTACTTGTTTTAATTAAACAAAATGAAAGACAAAACGATAAAAATAAGAATTAATTGGGGAATTTAACCCTTAAATGCATGAATTTCTAATTTTAATAAATAAAATTTGAAATCAGTTGGGAAATAAATGTAGTTTATAGATGAAGAAGAAAAACCACCCTTCCAAATAAAACAAAATTTCTTTTTTGTTCTTAATTGATAAATAAATCTTATAGGCACTTTTTATTCTGATGTTTTTACTAATGGCACTTGTTATGGACAAGCGATCTGACGGACGTCAACGATATTAAGCCGAATGACCGTCTCTTGTTTTTGAAGTAGCGCCAACTGGGGCCAAGAGTACGACTTTTGCTACTCACTCATCACATTCGCTTGCATATCCCCTTTTTACAGGGGAGCTCATTCACACTCCTCACAGAAAGTACACAGAAGAACAACCAACCGGGCCAAAAGATTCCACGAGTGTGTGACGGCTGGCGCTCGTTAAATCTGTCATGGTCACAAATTCCTCCATGTCGAGAGTAATACCACTGGGGGTACTGGATCAGAGGTGATCGTTTTCTGTTCCAGATCTAAATTACGATCTGAGATGAAGGAATGAATAGGCATGAATGAAGTCCGTCCCCCCTACAAAGGGTTGTGACGTGTGTGTAGCTAAGTCGTATTCTTGGCCCTAGATGGCGCTACTTGTAAAACAAGAGACGTATATCTCCGGGTTAAAATCTGCTGTTTTATCAGCGGGGCTTGTCCATGGCAAGTGCTATACGTAACAACAACAAAAGCCATACCCGAACCGGGACTCGAACCCAGGACGCACAGATTACGAGGAAGACGAGCTACCTCTGAGCCACGACTTGTTCTTAATTGTTGTAGTATCCTTAGTGTCACTTTAATACGTGACGTTAATACAAATAATCTAAACTAAACTGAAAGAACTATAGCCATACGATGGACCCTAGCCAGAAGTTAAGAAGAAGTTTGATAAAGACTGCAACGTTAAGGAACTCACCGCTCGAAGACTTTTGGTCGTCCACTTCGCTGACGTAGAGACCGGAAAACACCTCGACGCTCCTGTCCCTGGCATGCACTTCTTCCAACCTGAGGGCCTGCAGGTTGCCGATGTCCTCCAGCTGGTCGGTGCTCCTGCGCCTTCTGCGGATGTTGAAGCCGCCGTCGCAAATAGGAGGCTGGAGGGAAGACGAGAAGAAAAAAAGATTGTATATTTTACATATTGTATTTACTTTATTGTATTATTTTGTATTGATTTGTATTACTTTGTATTTGTATTCGTATTATTTGCATTATTTGTTTATTTGTATTTGATTTTAATCCCCCTTGTAATTGGGAATGGGATGCTTCCGGTATGGTGGTTGGATCTCGTCACCTTTGGTGGGTACGCCAATAGGTGGGTGTTGGACTCCTCTCATCGATGACGGGACGTACTTCCTACGGGAAGGGTTGTACCACTAGGGGTACTGGGTTTAAGGTGATCGTTCTTTATTTTAGATCTAGTTTACGATCAGTGTATGAATGAATGATTGAAGCCCATCCCGTAAAATGGGTTTGTGACGTGTATGAGATAGAATTCAGACTTCTGCACTTGGGTGATCAGGAGCCCATACCCTCCCACCTGGGGGGGGGCACCTCGTAATTGGAAATGGGATGCTTCTGATATGGTGGTTGAATCTCGCCAATCCAGTGGGTACACTAATAGGTGGGAGTTAGACTCTTTTCATCGGTGACAGGACATACTTCCTACTGGGAGGGTTGTACCGCAGCCGGTGATGGCCATTAGGACTCAACCACAGTTACTGTCAGTGTTGCTGTTGCGGTGGTCAGCTCATTCAATTTTATGGTTAATCCGTGCGCCTTCGTGGAGGGTCGGAGAGCCTGTCTATGATTCACCCTCTCTCTCTTTGCATGCAAGTAAGCAAGTAAAGTACGATTGATTTATAAAATGATAAATAAATTTCATAAAATGTTTGAATATAAAAACGGTTTTTTTCGAAATCATTTAATTACCATTGTTGATTCTAAACAATCCACAATTATTGTTTTCTATTCCGTTCTCCATCTTAATTTTCCCAATCAATTTTCGAAACGTGACTTATTTTTAATACCTCACTTATTTCATAAAATAAGCCGTGTCAGCATAATATTTTGAAAGAATCAAAAAGAAATATATCTCTTCCCATACGAACTTACAAAGGAGCAACAACGACAACAACAACAACAAAAAGGACTAGTTAAGGACATTCTAAGATACTTTCTCAGAAACACCAACATCGTGCAGTTTAATTAAAACATTTCCAACGAATCATTCAAAGTTTTTGTTGCCACAGCTTTCTTTCTCATAATAACAACTCTATATAAAAAAGTATCTTTTCAGATCCGAACAGTTCCACACACTTGTACATTTTATTGACTAGACAATATACCTAAACGCTTTTTTACGAGCCCCAACAGCGAAAGCAATCTTGCCTGGAGGTCAACGCTCGAGATTCTTATTGCGGCAACAAAACAAAAGCCGATTACGGAATCCTCTGAGTATTCTGTCAAAAGAAAATGGCATTAACCTTAAAGAAATTTTTTTTAAAAAAAGGCCCTCACAAACTCATTTTAAAGAACCTTTGCATCTAAAGCCTGCGTCCGGACGATTTCAAATCGATATTCGACCATTAGGATAATCGGCGATTCGAACAAAATCAGGTCCGAGCCATCAACGCATCAACATGAATTGGAACCAGGGGTGATTCTGTCTGTCTGCGGCTCATCGATACAAAGTTGACCCCTTAAAAACTTCTTGCCATTTCCTTCTTCTTTTTGTGCATTTACATAAAGTATTGGACAGGGCGTTTTTCTTGCTGTCCATGCTCAGCAGGTGGCAATGATTTAATGAATCCAGTTCTCATGATAATGCCCTTTTAGTGCGTAGGTCAAAAGGTCAAATGCGTCATAAAAAAATTAAATTCATAATGTTGTAGATGTGCATGAGGCGTAAAACATTTTGATAAAACCACGCCACCTGTTTTGTTCAGTACAGTGTGTAATGGCCTTCATGAAAATAATTTTAGACAGAAAAAAAAATGAAATCCACGACCGCAAATTTCAAGTTATCGTGTGAGATCATTATTATGTTTTAAGTCATCATTTGTTTTAATTAATTTTAAGTCATTAACCAGTTTAAACCGGTTTGGAACCATTACGAGACTTCTCTCCCTCTCTCTCTCTCTCTCTCTCTCTCTCTCT
>JAOUZG010017540.1:3300739-3319308 GCA_026289955.1 Argiope argentata
CTGGTAAACAAAGTTTTGGAGCTTGACCGATTTTGTTATGAAATAACAGCTACGATGCCATAGTTCTATATCAGTCTTTTAAAAACTCATCTGCTGTCTAAAAAGCATGCTTAATAATAAAACAATTTTGGTAAAAGCAGATCAACATTTAAAAAGCGCATTCGCTTTTAAAGAAGCATACATAATAATAATGTAATATTGATAAAAGCAGGTAAAAAAATTCTTCAGTCGATAATTTTTTTCTCAGAATCTTTATTTTTTGCCCTTACATTTCGGGGACATCAAAACCTCCTAACAAAAACAACATCATGTTCTCACGTGATAAAATCAATTTATTTGTATTTATAGCTGCGAAACAAATTTAAAATATATATATTTCAAAGATTATTAATTTTTCTTAACATTCTTTTCTTGTAGATAGGTATTGTGTCTAATGAAAAACTATCTTTCACACAATTCAGGACCTCAACGAATTTTTAAGAGCGTATAAATGGAAATGAATTTTATCTTTAAAAAAACAATCTCATTCCCAGATTCATCGCCTTGCTATTTATGGTACACATTTCTTACTTTCTTGTATTAGAGCTATTTACTAATCAGCATCGAAAACTAGAGAATTTTGACGAATCCCCAATGTTTCAGAAGTCACTCAGTTCGAAAAACACATGTTCAGAAAGTATCCGTCTATCTGTCTGGGACAAAAATAACTCAAAAGCAATTTGAGATAGACGGGTGAAATTTGGCACGTGTTCTTTACACCAATTTTGTAGATATCTATGAATGTTCCAAATCTCTGAAGCTGAAGAGCATATATTTTCTTATTAACTCCGTACGTCTGAGAACATGATTGTTGCGAGTGAAAGTCGCGATACGAACCTGCGACGCTAGAGCCTACTGGTCCTACCGTCGCAGGTTCGTAACGCGACCTTCACTATCTTCATTGGCGACCTTGACAATGCAACCTTTTCGCAACAGTCGTGGCGCCATCTATCCGCAGCGAAATCGTCAGACTCTCTTGACGAGCCAGTAGCAACTCGCCATAACCCTGGGCGCAATACAAAATCGTTCGCTTCTTCGCCGACTCACTGGTGGGGGAGTACTGTGGCACTAGCCTTATAATCCAGATAACATCTACGTTACCGAAGTCGACTTTCGTATTATGGTCATGTTACTCGGTAACCGGCACTAGCGTACCTTCAATCGCTACACGATAACACAAATTTGCTTTGAACTAGACGTCTTAATATAAGATATTTTATTCAAAATGTGTAGATTTCTGTCTAATTTTGATCGAAATATTTTTCAAAGGTATGTCTGTCCGATTGGCCAAATATAAATTAGCCCGATAGCTACAAAATAATAAAGCATGATAAATAAAATTTTATGTATAGATTTATCTACCAAACTGAAGATATGAATTATAATTGAAACGAAATCCGTTGAGAAGTTCATTTCAGTCGGTATTCTAATCTTGTTGGTGGTGGTGTTGCTAATCCCCTTGGCTTAGACATCTAAACCAAGTCCAAGAGACCATGTCGCACCAAAAGAGAAAAAAAACCCTTCCATTTTCGTTCATCAATTGCCTCACGAAGGCACCAATACAATCGATGATGTGAGAACGGCAAGCGATAGAAGAACAGTGGCAACATAACTTTTCCTTTTCCCACTGAAGGTCAAACTTATAATATGCCTTTAGTCTAGACAAGGCAGTCTGGGCAAGTCTAGAGGAAGTGCTATGTAGGGAGAGTCCAGAACACTCAACGGCATATCAGTCATGTTTAGATCCAATAATCTAGGCCGTATTTATCTTAGCCAAAAACAGGGAATAAAACTGTAGGAAGGTAAATACCTTCCACGGCAAGACGATCGGCAATATCATTTCCATGGATACCGACATGTTTAGAAATCTACTGTATACGCCCAGAGCAGACCTAGGTCGACGCAGCCAGTTTAGCCAGAATATCTTGCCCCAATTTTCTAATTTTTCTTAAGTTAAAATAGATTGCAATTAAATTAGCATGTTTTGGGTGTTAAGATAAAAACTCTGTTGCGTTGCTGAATTTTCTTATCTTTTAGTTCTTCGAAATCATTTCGAGATATATATAAAAAAGTGTCTGGACCAGTTTTCCAGCACGTTTTGAAAGGTTAATATTCTCTGTAATGAATATCATGATAAACCCCCCATCGTGATTTCTAATTTGATATTCTGGATTTCCAGACATTTTCCACTTGTAAAGAAAAATGAAATATCTGATTGTAATATAAAGTAGCAAAATCTGTGCCTTGAATCTGAATTTGGGATTCCCGTAACTGTCATTTTAACTGATAGCAAACTTGACCCTGGATCGAATTTACCAAGTAACATTCATATATATTTTTCTTCTCTTTTTTCCATTTTTCTCCCGATTTATTAGTAATAACTTACCTACTCACTAAACATTTAATTTTTCTAAGTGCAGCCATTAATTTAGTAATCTCATTGCCATGTCATTACTCTAGTTACCTGTTATGCCCGGAGGTTAAGAACCTTGAGTTCAAGAACCCTTAAATTGGCAAAATCAATTGATTATGCTTTGTTTCCCAAGATTAAATGAATAAAAAGTAAATGAAATCTTCGATCGCAAATTTCAAGTTATCATGTGAGAACATTATTGTTTTAAGTCATTATTTATCCTAATCAATTTAAATCATTAACGCTTTAAACCAGTTTAAAGCAATCATGAGACTTCTCTATCGATCTCTATCCCTCTATAATGTATATATGATAATTTTTTTTAACTTTCATTTTTAATTTCTCCAGCTGGCAAACAAAGTTTTGGAGCACGACCGATTTTGAGATGAAATAACAGCCATGATGCCATAGTTCTTCGTCAGCCTTTTAAAAACACTTCTGCTGTCAAAGTAGCATACTTAATAATAAAGCATTACTGGTAAGAGCGGATCAAACTTTTAAAAATGCGTCCGCTGTCAAAGAAACCTACATAATAAGGAAGCAATACTGGTAAAAGTAGGTCAACCTTTTAAAAACGCACCTGCTATCCAAGAAGCATACATAATAATAAATAATGCAATGCTGGTAAAAGCAGGTAAAAAGAATCTACTTTTTGCCCATAAATTTCGGAAACATCAAAACCGTCTAACTAAAACAACATCATGTTCTCAAATTATAATAAATTCATGTGGTTCCTTAGACATATGACAAAGATTCAAATGACAGAGAAAGTTCTACTCTTTAGTTCTCTCCTTACGATCAATATGTGTGTTCTCTGGAGAAGGTCCTTGTCGTTTGCAAGTGCCCAATGTCTTCAAGTGCCGTTTGTTCCTTCGTGCTAAGTAAGATTGCTTTTCTGCAGCCCTATCAATTTCTTGCATGGTCTTTTTCTACTCAAAACTATTTAAACTTTTTTTTAAAAAAATCAGTTATTTTCAGTTATTACATTGGTTAACGATATTTCGCACTCAAACCTCAAGATTAACCCCAAATTTTGCTTCAAAAGGGTAAGAGTAAACAATAATAAAAACTTTAGCACTTTCAAACAAATTTGAAGCGCCTGGAACATTTTTCGTTAACGCTATTTATAGCTAACATTATATTAAATCAACCCCCCTAACTCATAAATAAATAAACATAAGGCTTTACAATTTTGTGTGTCATCTCTTATAGTGTTACTCTTAATTCCTGTGAAATTTCAAATTGCTGAGGCGAAAATTGAAAAAAGTCATTTTAAAGGTCCCTGGTCACCTTAAGAAAGATTTCACTAAATTGAAAAGGACTGCTTGCATGATTAAGTGCAATTGCTTATTGTGCATGAGTATGTTGTATGAAAAATGATTAACCTGTTACTCACCACATCGTCGCATCCTCCCGAGTTCTTGAGACACATCTTGACGTTGCACTGGTAATAGACAGACGAGGTGTAGGGGAACTTATGAGCCTGGAAGGTCACCCTGGCTTGGGTTTTATTGTGCACGTACTCGAAAGGGCCCATGATATCTTCGTCCACTGGACATCTGGAAGCAATAACAAATTGGTTAAAGAATAATTCTTATAATAGCGTATACCTACAAATTAGAAATCTACAATTGTATAAAACAAAGTCTCCTAAAAGCTGCGATATGTTTGAAGGAGAAATACTCAACTGATATTGGAGTCATTTAGACCACACGAATAAAGTAATAATATCCAAAATATATTTGTTGTGTTGTGACTAATGGCATTTGCCGTGGACAAGCCTCCGCTGATACGATCAGCAGATTTTAAGCCTAAGAAATGCGTCTCTTTGTTTTACAAGTAGCGACATCTAGGGCCAAGAGTACGACTTAGCTACTCACACGTCACAACCCTTTTTAGGGGGCGGACTACATTCATGCAAATTCATACATCTTAGATCGTAGTTTAGACCTGGAACAGAGAACAATCACCTCTGGCCCAGTACCTCTAGTGATATTACTCTCGATATGGACGACTTTGCGACCACGAACAGATTTAACGAGCGCCAGACGCCACACACTCGGGGAATCTTTTGGCCGGTGAGTTTCGAATCGTAACCTAAGGAGTACGAATCGAACGTTCTACCAACCAGGCCATCCCGGCCCTAAAAGATATTTGTAGCGTAGGGAATAGTTTTAGTTTAATGAAGTCATTACAAAATAAGCATGTAATATAAGCCGTCTTTCTAACACAGAGTTAGCGCCTCTTCCTCTTGTTCTGGGAGTCTCGGATGCGAGTCCCGGGGTGGGCATGGTTGTTCTTCTGTGTGCTATCTGTGAGATGTGTGACCATGCCTTCCTTTAAAAAGGGGCTGTGCAAGCAAATGTGGTGAGTGTGTAGCTAAGTCGTACTCTTGGCCCTCGTTGGCGCTACTTCAAAAACAAGAGACACTCCTTTCGGCTTACAATCTGCTGATAGCATCAGCGGGTGCTTGTCCATAGGAAAGTGCCATATGTAACAACAACAACATAACAAGCAATATAAAAAAATTAAGTCAATACCTACTTAGGTCATCAAAGAAAATTTTATTTCAGTTACTTTTCAATAAATAATTACAATTAATATAAATAGTTGATCAAAAAATTATAAATGGCCAAAACAAAATAAAGTTCGTATCCGTTGAAAATGAATCACAACACACTCAATTGGCGTTGAATTTTCAATGCCAATTGAGGCCCTTTATTAAAACAATCATAATGCAAGACTTCTTGTACAGGATTCAATGTCCAAAAAACATAAACAACTTTGGATTCGTCGTTAGTACCAAAACAGAACTATAATTTTGATTGAAAAAAATTAATAAATCAAACAATGCAGCTTGTTTTAAAATTTTCAGTATATCTATAATTAAACGTAATCATCACAAAAATAATTTACCCTATTATCGAATATTTTAATTCGTTACAAGTTTTAAGAAACTCTGTTCTTTCTCTACAATCATCTTCTGAAAGAATGAACACAAATATAGCGTCATTAAAATCGAAATAAAAAATAACGTTTTCGCCAGTTGCTTTAGATATTCATTCTTAACGATTTATTTTATTCATGCAATTAAAAAAAACATTCATTTTATTCATTTAATTAAAAATAAATTGCTACTACAACTCAACCCAGACTAAACAAAGCGTCATTGTTCGAGGTCGACTGATAGAAAATCGTTCCGATATAGCTCCAGGAATGATAAGTAGGGGAAAAAATGTGTTTCATAAATGCCGATTCCAGCACTTTCACCCTTTTGTATCGATACGATTATGAATCTTTACAATTAGACTATACAATGGATAATCAGGGTCTTATTGTGTGTTTACACAAAGAAGAAAAAGCAATAACTTACCCTTCGTTATTTATAAGGGGTTGTTCACCCCAGTTGAGGCCATCTCGCACTAAGCAATTGGTTACTTTTAGGCCATAGGCATCTGAATAATAAAAATAATAATAATAAATAATAATAATAAAGAAACACTTTTAAAAGAAAGTCATAATGTGCTCTACAAATCTTGACTAGAAAGTGAATGTTTTTTGCATTGTTGTTCCGTAAGACAGATAGTTTTGACCTAGAGTTACATAATTTGAAAAGAAAAACTTTGCCAAGGAAAATATATATTTTTAAATGAATTAATTAATTTAATTAATTAATTAAAATAGGTGATATTTTGGCATTTATTTTATGATAATTCCAGTAATATTGAAGCACAATATTTAACCATTTTTTAAAACTATAAAAGTTTATATATATATATATATATATATATATATATATATATATTGTATTCCTGCAATTTTACTTATAAATCGAATTGTTTATTGATTTATAACAGCTTTCAACAGAACAGACCATTGAGCTTAGTGTTATCATATTCGACGCGAATGCACTTTAGAAAATAAAAACCTTTTAAACATTTTTTCAAGCTATAAAAGTTTATATATATATATATATATATATATATATATATTCCTTGCATTTTTACTTATAAATCGAAATGTTTGTGTTATTTATATCAGCTTTCAACAGGGCAGACCATTAAGCTTAGTGTTATCGTATTCGACGCGGATACACTTTAGAAAACGAAAACTTAGTACTTACGTATCCGTAAGACCGTATCCTTAGACCGTCTTCGCCAACGATCGCCAATGGTTTAGTAATTAATTGGCGACGGATATGAATTTGGCTATAAAGATCAACGGATTACACCATTGTCAGATTGCCATGATTGGCGGTTTAGCAACTCTTTGGCGATGACTTCAAGTTTGGCGATAAATTTTGGATGGTTTAATACGTAAGTACCGCAAACTTATATCCCGAAGAGATTCTTCAATAAAATTCTAATCACAATTTTAATTAATTAAAATTAGGCAAAAATTTTGCATTTTACGTCATAACTTTCTAAAACAAACAACATTCCTGTAGTTTAAAAAATTTAGTTTCTTAGTTAAATATACAAAAACAGCCTTTTAATGCACTTCAACACGTCATTCTTTAAAAATTATGAAAATTTTGGGTTGCCAGTACTGCTACTTATAAATGGTATTTCCTATACGTCTATATTCGCTCTGAGCAGAACATGCAATTAGATTTAGAGATTTTACATTTCACGCATATATACTTAAGAAAATGAAAATATATATCCTGAAAAGAGTTTTCAATAAAATTCTAATTACTATTTTAAAAATTAGGCGAAAATTTTTCCATTTTCTGTCATAGCTTCTGAAAACATAATAACAAAATATTTAAACTCAGCATCATTAAAAAATTTTTTTAAGTTTCCTGTTTAACGTTAGCATTTAAATTTTTTTGGCCGTTTTTCACGAGTTTGGTCATTCAAAAAAAATCGCTTCGTGATTTCCAAGGATATATTTTATTGCTACTATGAAATTCCATCTATTTTCATTGTTACAGCAAATATTCAATCGAGAGAATTTTATCCATTGATAAAACCTAAAAGGGAAAGAATTGTGCTAATTTTCTAATCAGTTTACAACAAGAAAGGGAAATAACATCGCCGAACAAAAACAATGCGCAATTTGAAATAAACTTCCCAGTTACTTAAATTTTTAACGATATGATTCTTGGGGGTTAGATAATAAACTATTTTCTTTGTTAAGATTATCATGGGCATCAAATTGTACATAAAATATTTAATTTAAATAAACAAAACCTTCGAGGGAAACAGCTGGACTCCAAGAAATTTATTAACAAATAAAAACTGCAATAAGTAGTATTGGTATAAATTTTATTTCATAACCTCAACCACTCTTTTCAATTTCATCCCTTACTAATCAAAAAGTTATAACTAAAGACATTTATGAATGGGGGAATTCTAAGTATAAAAACATTGCACCATCAAAACTGAAAAAAAAAATGCGATAAATATATTAAATAGCAATTGGAGTTTATTTACCTTGAAAATCGATGCTGATTACTAAACTCAAAAGATCTCCAATTTTGACGTTTTCTGCAATAACCCCGTCCTCTGGTTCTCCTTGAAAAATTTTCATGGTGCAACTTGGTAGCGGTGCTGTAGCTGTGACCGGTGTAGTGCCGATCATGCTGAAGAAAGATAAGAGAGAAAAATTATAATCAATTCACAATTACCAACAATCAATCAGCAGAAAAATCTTAGTCCATTCGCAATTTGAATAATAAAGCAGCAGAAAATCTTAATAAATTCACAATTACTAATAATCAATCAGCAGAAAATCTAAATAAATTCACAATTACTAATAATCAATCAGCAGAAAATCTTAATAAATTCCCAATTACTAATAATAAATCAGCAGAAAATCTTAATAAATTCACACTTACCAAAAATCAATCATCGGAAGAAATTATAATCAATTCAATATTATCAATGATCAATCAGCAGAAAAATCAATCTTAATCCATTAAAAATTACTAATAATCAATTAGCAGAAAATCTTAATAAATTCACAATTACTAATAATCGATCAGCAGAAAATCTTAATAAATTCACAATTACTAATAATCAATCAGCAGAAAATAATAATATTCATTAAAAAAATTATTCAGTTAATAAATTCCCAATTACCAAAAATCAATCATCGGAAGAAATTATAATCAATTTAATATTACCAACGATCAATCAGCAGAAAATCTTAATAAATTCCCAATTACTAAAAATCAATCAGCGGATGAAATTATAATTAATCCATTCACAATCAATAATAATAAATCAGCAGAAAATCATAATAAAGTAACGAGTACGAAAAATCAATTAGCAGAAGAAATTAGAATCAGTTCACAATTACCAACGATTAATGAGCAGAAAAATCAGTATCAATTCACAGTTATCAACAACAACAGAAAATTCATAGCAGATAATCACAAACAATGACCAATGTTATCTACAAGAAAATAAATATTTCAGCTAAAAAAAGTCCTTCTTGTATGATGCAAAACTCAAAAATTATATCAGATGTGTGTGTTTTTTAAATTTTTATATTCAAAGAATACAAAGAAAAGTTATTTATTTAATCTTTAAAAAATTAGAAGAAATACCCATTTTAATTGTATATCCGAAAAACACATTTTCGGAATCAAATCATTCAGACGATTATTCTTCTTTCTTGGAACACGATAATTAAAAATGCATTAAGATAAATCTATAACATTTAGTATGAAAATCAAAATGTAGGTGATGGTGATAGCTCAAAATTCCAAAGATCTAAACGAGTAAAACTTGATATTGAATATGGACATCCAGATTATAGACACATATCAGGAGGAATTTATTTACAATCATTAAGATTCTTGCCTGAATCTATGAAAAAGAGATAATTATTCCTTAGGATAAAAAAGTTCTGTGCAGACAACTTCCTATCATTTAATTATTAGAATTTTTTTCTCAACAAGCGTAAATAAAACTATCGCAGCAAATTTCAAGTGTATATAGTACTCAGATTTAAATTCAGTAACCCTACAGAACTAAATATACCTCTCAAAATATTTTAAATGCATATAATTTTGAAAGAATTTCCCACCAGAAGTTTAAAATTTGATTTAAGCAATTTTGTAATTACTCTTTTTCATGGCTGGCGCGTGTAATAATAAAATTCGAACAATTTTAATAAAAGAGAACTATCCTAGTAAATAATAAAGATTTGAGGCACTCACTGTTCTGAAACAAATGGTAAAATGATGCAAAAAAAAACTAGTTTAAAAATTCTTTAAACTAATAACACGTTTTCACATGAAGACAAAAATTGGCTTACTTTACACTGGAATTCAAAAACAATTTCATTAAAAGAAGAATATACTTCTTAAAAACATTCATAAGATAAATTTCGGGAAAAAGTATTCAACAGTATTAATAAGATGTTATTTAATATTCTTTGTATTAAAATTCAAAACAATTTCTTTTCTTTTTTTTCTTTTACCTAAATAAAAGTAAAATTAAGAAGAATATTTTCAGATTAAACGTGCTTTTATTTGTATTGAGTTTTCCATTTGGAGAATATCAAAATAAAATCAAAGTAAAATGGGAGATAATAATATAAAACAATCAACACACGCATTTATCAAAATAAGCTATTTCGAATTATTTTTATACCATTTTAATGTTGAAGCCTATCATTAAATGATTAAAGGAATAAAATTTGAATATTTAGTATATAGTAGTTAGAAAATAGAGGGCACACAGAAAATCTTATTTCAACAGAATACCATTTTTATATAAATATATTAAATATTTTCATTTAAAATATTTCAAACTTCATTTTAAATAAGAAATATTTATATAAAATGGATAAAAGAAACTATGAATTGAAGAGTTTTTTTTTATTTAAAACAAATATTTTTATTTTAAATTGAAGCAAATATTTAGATTTAACCTGAGCGCCACATTTTTTGGCTTATATTATGTAAATAATGTTGAAAATTTTGTAATCGACTTGACACTTAAAGAACTGCCACCAGAATTTTGAAAATTTGAAAGCTTGTATATTATTAAAAAAAATGTGCATCATTTTAATTTTTGACAAACTTAATTATCAAATAGTTAATTTAATTATATTTTTATTCTATACGAATGACGTCATTAGGTAAGGAATTCATGGAAAAAGAACAATTTTTTAGTTTCAATTTTAATACTTCCAAAATTTAATTATCAATCGATTCATTTAATTATATTTGTATTTTATACAGGTGGCAATATGAAGAAGTGAATTCGAGATATATAAAAAAAACGTTTCCAACATTTCAAAGTAACAATTATTGCGAATTAAAAATTAAAAACTGAAACATCAACTTTATTTTTTAATACATCAATAAAAAATATTTTTGCCATATTTATATTCAATTTATTAAGGTGTATCCCCAACCTTGTTCTAATGATGTTATTTCAATAGCAGTTAACTAAATCTGTTTTATTCTTCAAAAGTAAAATTTTACAAAAAGTAAGAACATAAAAAAGCTTACTGCGTTGAAATTCGTTCTGAAATCGAATTCCTTCTGAATCAAATGGTCACCACCGTGCAGATTTTAAATTACATAACTATATAACACTAAATAAAAAACTCACAGTTGTTTTTAAAAAAATGTATCTTTATTTTAAATATGCCTCTCTTATTAAAATTATTCCAACATAATACATTAATAAATTCGCAAAATATAAATCTTCTCCAACTACTTTTCACCAAATTATGTGCCCTCAAACGTTCCCAGACTCAAAAACCCGTTTATGGTCTCTTTTTAAAGTTACAAATTCTTTTTTTCCCATTTATGAAAACATGAAGGGATCCAAGTCCTGTTTGTAATCCGTCCAGCACGTTCAGAGAAGAACAATTTGTTAAGAAAACAACGACTTTCAGTCAGCAGGCGGAAAATTCTATTTTTGTTATTTCATCATAACTTCCTTCTTTTTTCTTCTTTTCACTTCACTTTTTAATCTGAAATCGTTTTCATCCATCTCGTCCTTTTGTGCTGTTCTTTTGCACAGTTTTGATAAATAAAAATTACATATTAAATATAATCAGCAGAAAGAGCAAGGTGGGAGTTGTTCTTTTTTTTCACAATGAAAATAATATTTTTAAGAGGATTTTCAAGAAAGAACGTTTACAAAAGTGGGCTCCGTTTGAAGCTAAACCGGATTCGGCTATTCAATACCATAACATATGCTTGTCATAAAATAACTTTTGATATTTAGAAATCTTTAGAAAACTGGGAGCTCTGAATGATTACGGCGGAATTTAAAAAGGTATTTCACGATCTGAATTCCAGATTTCTGAAAATAAAGTTGTTATTGCACTCACGGATTTTCGAGATTACTGATGATATTTTTCTTGGAATAATTTCAATGTAAATAGAAGACTGATTTTTATCTATTTTCGACTTCCAGACTAGTTTATTTCTGTTTTAGATCATGAACGATAAAAAGTGCAATTTTTAATATTGCCAGATGGTAACTGCGAAACAAAACAAGGTTATTTTAAATAATTGTTAATTTTTAAACATTAAAATTGAATTTTGGCGAATAAATATTTTTTTCCAAATATTTCTAAAATTTCCAAACGATAGTTTGGCAATGGAAAAATACAGTCTAAGCAAGCATTATTATTTTAAATAATAACAATAATAATTTTTAGGAATAATTTTTTTAGGTATTTATAATATTGTCAAAAGGACAATAAAACAATCTCATTCCAAATAAGCAATGTTTTTTTTAACGAATTCCAAATTTTGATCGGATAAAAATCAGTTAACTGTTATTTACCCAGAATATTAGCAGTTTTCAATTATTTGTAGTGTATTCAGGTATTTGTTATTGACATTAGGATTAAATATTAATATTTTTATTAATCCATCGAACAGCGGTTAGTAAAATTATTATTTTAGAGATTAGCATTTAAAATCTTTTTTGGATCAAATTTATCGTTCTATCAGATTCTGAAAATTTTTGTAGGATTATGCCAACATGTATGCCTAAAAATGTTTATGGCTGTTCTCTTTGAGTTTCATTTTAATTAATGATAAAGAATATAAAAAGTGATTTGATATAAAAATGTCCTTTTTTTAATTATTTAAACTCAAATCGCTCTAAAAGTCCAAAAAAAAAAATATCAACGATAAGCGACATTTCATATAATTTTGATGACGAAATAGTAAGCTAAATTTCATCAGTTCACTCCACTTATAGGCAGTGTTATTTTCGTTTTTCTATTCCATTTCGTTATTCTGTTTCTTCGGATTTTTGAGTTTTAAAATTAACTTAATGAAATAGATTTTTTTCAAACTTGATGGATACCTATGATTTCGGTGGGAAAAACTTAGTCTGAATTTCGCTATTTCGTTTTCTATTCTGTTTCGTTATTTTCGACATTTTATTAAACCTCATTATCCCCGCCATTCAATTCCATTTCTTATTTTCGTTGTTCTATTCAGTTTGATTATTTTAGTTAGTAAATTCCATTTGTTATTTTTATGATTAATGATTTTAATCCTACGTATTAACTATTTTGAATCGAATCGTTTCTTTAGTATTGTATTATAGAACAACATTAACTTATTAGCCTTTTAATACTGATTAAAAAGTCACCAACTGATCAAGTATGTTTTAATATAATCTATGAGTAACAATGTCTTATTTAGGAAGTTGGAACCATTTTTTTTTCATATTTTCTGTAGGATAAAACTGATAAAATTTTGTTTAAATAAAAGTTTAGAATCGATTTGGTCCTTTAATTGAATTTAAATATTGAAAAAAAGGCAGTCGTCAGAATATCGATGTGGTGACTGCTTTTACCTACGTATATCTACTACTAATCATCTGAATATTTCAGAAATTTTTATTAAATGTCAATGCTTTATGAAATTTTATGTAAAAAAATACCATTGAAATTATAATTTTTTATCTAATTGAATGTATGTGAACATTAAAACTCAAAAATTTGCCGAAATAGAATAACGAAACCGAAAAGAGTAGCTAAAAAATGAAGCTGAATATAAAAGTGAAAATGAAAAATAGAATGGAATTACGAAAATAACGATACTGGGGAAAATGGCGAAATAATCGAAACAGAAAAATCTAACGAAATAATAAATTCAGTCTAAGTTTTTCTCTTCTAAATCGTAGCTGTCAATAAAATTCTGAAAAAGGTCTATTAGTGTATGTAAACTTCAAAACTTAAAAATCTGACGAAACAATAAAACGAAATTAACGAAACAGAATTGATTAACAAAAAAATGGAATAGACTATCAAAAATAACGAAATATAATTGATGATTAACAAAAAAAAAGAAAAAGTAAGAAATGGGATAGATTGTTAAAAATAACGGAACATGACTGAGTAACAAAAATAACAAATGGAATTTATTATTGAAAATAATCGAATAGAACAGAACAGAGAAAATAAGAGATGGAATTGAATGATGAAAATAACGAAATGGAATAGAATTACAGAAACAACGAGATTTAATAAAATGCCGAAAATAACTAAACAGAATAGAAAACGGAATAGCAAAATTCAGACTAAGTTTTTCCTACCGAAATCATAGATATCCATCAAGTTTGGAAAAATTCGATTTGTGTAAGTGAATTTTTCTCAATTTGAGGGTTAGTTTCATACATTTTTGAAATTAATTATAAAGTCAAAAATTGTAGAACAAGCTGTGGAATTTGCCGAATACTATTTACTGTTAACTAAATTTTGAAATTTTCAGAAATATTTACGTCTTATGGCAACAAGAAAGTAAAACGTGATAAACACTTCCATGAGGAATCTTTTTTAATGATATAATATTTTTTTTTTACTCTTTTGGACTGAAACAGACCTAGTAATTTGAAGGTGCAATAGAAAAAAAAAATGTTTTGCCAGCACAAGGTCGTTGCTGTCATTAGTATTTACTGACTCAAATCCAACAGCAACGACGAAACAAAGACATCAAGCACGCCTTGTCTGTTTCAGAATTTTTTTTATAGCTGAGTGGCATCGTCAGACTTGGCAGTAAAGGAAAAAAGAGAAAATAACAGCTGGAAATTTGCACATGCTCCGAAACTTTTCGTTTATTGTATTATAATATTATAAACACTTTATTGTTAGTATTTAACACTGTGAAAACGTTTTAATATTATGTTAGCTGACAGTATTTCGAATCTATGCCAAGAATCTTCAATTTAGTAATTTAAGAAGTTATTTTAGCTTTTAATATATGCATAGACGAGATTTTCATACAATTTTATCGAGCTCGATTTATTTCGTACTTGTAAAGATTCAATTTTATAATCGATTTTTGATTTATTATCTGATGTGTTAAAATATAACGCGTTATATATTCAATGACTATGAAATTTTTTGGCATTTAATATTCCAAATAAATTAACAAAAATTATTTGCTAGTTAATATTCTAATTAAATTTACATAAACTATTTTTCAACTAATATTTGAATTAAATTTACATAAATTATTTTCTAGCTAATATTCTAATTAAATTTACATAAATTATTTGCTACTTAATATTCTAATTAAATTTACATAGACCATTTACAATTAATAATCTAATTAAATTTACATAAACTATTTTCCAGTTAATATTTGAAGTAAATTTACATAAATTATTTGCTAGCTAATATTCTATTTAAATTTACATACATTATTTGCTAGTTAATATTCTAATTAAATTTACATAAACTATTTGCTACTTAATATTCTAATTAAATGTACATAAATTATTTGATAGTTAATATTCTAATTAAATTTACATTAATTACTTTGATATTTTATAATTAATCTCTAAACTATTGCCTTTTGCAATTTGATGAAAATTTAAAACTAATTAGTGATTAATTACTGTAAACTGTTTTCTGTTCTAGCTAGAATTTTTAAAGTCAACATCTTATTTGACAATGTGCATGTCAAATTTAATTATAGTAATAAATTCATTTTTATAAATATTATCAAACATTTAACACGATTTTTTTTAAAAAAATATGTTGGATTAAATGTTTATTTTTGTGCTTTTAAATTGACATGTTTATAACTTTTAAATTTCTAATATGTTAGATCGGAATCAGTTTTTAAATTTTTAATGCATTTTTTAATGCTTGCAATACTGTTTATACTCAACTTTAACTCCTACTGAGTTTTTTTAATGTTTTTTAAGTAGGATTCCATTCACCTTTCAAATTTCTAATCTATTTTTAATGCTTTTAAGATTAGATACATTCGGCTTTTACACATTTTTTTAAAGTTTTAAAGGCCCAAAGATTACAATTTTGAAATTCTTAATACGTTTTTAATGTGTTTAGATTAGCCGTGTGTATATATTAAATTTGTAATACTTATTTCAATTGCTCGCTACTTAGAGCTTTCATTTGGTGTAAACTTGTAATGAAACCTTAAACCTTTTCTTTAGTGTTTTTTTTTAATGCAACGTGTAAATGAAGATTTTTCTTTTGCATGCATTTTCTTTAAAAAAAATAATAAGATTTAATAAAAAAATTCTATTAGCGCCACTTCATTAAAATATGATTTTAGCATTCCATAATATTTATAATAATGGATCATAAAGTAAAGACTAAGATACAAAATTAATAAATTAGAATTTTTTTATTCAGTAAACCATTAAAAGTGTATTAAAAAGTATTTTTAATTTATTATCATATTATAATTATTGAATTACAAGCTAATGCTATCTTTATAAGCTTTAATACCTTTACCCCTGTTAAGAGTAAACGGGTTTCTATTTTTTTTTGTCTGCTTAAATCAATCTTATCACAATTTTAATTTACACAATATATTTTCTATTATTTAATCTTAACATACTTAAACATACGTAATAATAAAGCGATACTGGTAAAAGCAGGTCAACCTTTTAAGAACGCATCCGCTTTCAAAGAAGCGTACATAATAATAATAATGCAATACTTGTAAAAGCAGATAAAAAATATGTGCCATTAAAAGAAATTGATGATTATTGTCATTTATTCTTTATTTATTGCCTATGCGTATTCGAGTTTCAATTATTCGTAGCCTTCAATTATTCAAAAATCAGGAACGAAAACAACATCATGTTATCTTATGGTGGTACATTATATGTCGGCATTTTTAATTTCCTAACTCGATGGAAATGGTTTAGGGAAAAAATTAAGATCTCAAGATAATTAATAAAAAAGATTGTTTTTTGAAATTCTTAAAAATAGATATGACATTTATTAGTTTTAAAATAAAAACAAAATGCAATGAGAGTACTAATGTGCATAGTTATGATAGAGAACATACAGCATTTGAATCGTTTTTCGAGACGCAAAAACAAACAACCAAATTTTCGGTTACATTTATTTATATAAATAGTTTAGAAGTAGAAATTATAGAATTTTTGTTTCAACTCTTTTCTAAAAATCATTGATTCCATCATAAGCATAAATCTATTATTGAATGCATGCTATCTATTCTATTGCTATATGCATAGATCCATGACACAAAAAAAAGGACTCAAAATTCAAACTGCATTTTTTTTTAATTCACATTATTTAGTTTCAGAAAGGAATTATTTAAACATCTTTTATAGATGAATAAGAAAATACTTTTTTTTGCCAATGAATTTACATATAAAAAACATTTTTTGTAAAAGAATTTTTTATGAGTTTTTTATAAAGCCAACTTAAAATAAACAATTCCGATAGTGACTCAAGTTAAGAGTTGGGCCTGCTGTGAAGTTCAAGCATTTAATGTGTTGAAACATTAGCTTAAAAAAGATACTTTCTTTTTTTAAAAGAAAGTTGGTGTAAGGGGGGGGGATATCCCCTTCATCTTTTCTACAAAAAACTAAGAGTTTGTGATTACAGTTTTTAAGAAAATTATAGGGGCTTTAGAAAAATACCTGAAAATACTGAAGTTGAATTTGATTCATTATCGCGGAATGACTTTCTTAGACTAGTCTCATTTTTTCCTTTTTTTAAACAATTTTTTTGGAGAAGGTCTTTGAGCTATAAATTACTGGTGAGGAGTCTAATTTACTAAAGGCATTAGGCTAAAGCTGCGGATAAAGATCAACATAGTGATTTGTGACAGTATCGTTGGATAAACTTTAAAAAAATGTATCTCGGGATGTCACATTTTCCCCCCTCTCTTAGCATGCTTGTTGTAATTTAGAGTTTTAAAAAAAATGGACGTCAAATTATTTTAAGATGAGTAACTATGTTTCGAGTCAAGTTTTTTTTTTGAAAAGAGTTATAAAATATGTATATCTTTGAATTTTTGCAGAAAAGAGAACGAAAAAAACCCAAAATATTTTAAAAATTAGAACTGTTTTTTTTATTATTATTATTAAAATGAGATATAAAGCAAAATATATCTAGTTGAGAAATTTATCAAATAATTTGTAAAAATATATATATTGCATACTATTAAAAAATATATTAGTTAATTCTTGAATTAAGAAATAAAATGTATTTACTTTCTTGTTTTAAACCACTGAAATTCGATTATTAAATAACGGTAAATTTTCAGTTTATTTCATGTTATGACATATTAAAAGATATGTATACTTTAAAAACAGCAAATATCTAATTTTTCCGTTAAGGACCTTCAAAACATATTGATGAATTATTATACCAATTTTAACAAAAAATTCTTGATAAATTACGAGATTTTCCGGATGAAAATTTTATCAAAATTTAAATTCTGGGAAAATAGTATATAAAGATGTAAAAAGCATTAAAATCTATATCATGAAAACATAAAAAAATCATTATAGCTTCCGGAAAAATGAGCACAGAAACAAAATTCAAATAGTTTTATAAAGAAAACTGTTGAGATATGAAAAATATTCAATAAAACATATTCAATATTTTCGTCGGAAATCTATTTTTTAATACTATAGTAAAAAGTCAAAAATGTTAATTGCGATTTGTTTTTTCCGAAAATTTACTTTATGGACATCATAGTAGGATTATGAGGAAATGCCTCTTAGGATAAAATCAGGTGGAATGGTCTCCCCAAAACTTTCTCGCATGCTTTCTAATAAAGATGTTATTTTCAGCCATAGAATTTTGGACCTTGAAAGTCGCGAATGCCTTACGTGTTGGTGAGCAATAGTTATGTAACATTGATCATTGGCGTGAG
>JAOUZG010017540.1:3330367-3343860 GCA_026289955.1 Argiope argentata
AGCTTGTTTCTTTAGCATCTTGTTCCCTCCAACTCAGTGGAATATCAAACATCACCAAAAACTTCTAATAAAATCAGTAACTCCAATAAATAACGAAACATTGTATAGAATGCTGCTGTAGAAACATTCAATGAAACAGTCTGAACAGTTCGTATAATATTTTGTTTACATTTCACAGCTACCATTTACCAAAAAGTAATAAGAGCAATATCTGTGGCATGTACGTTAACGTTTAATATATAATATACTTTTATAGATGGTATATCACGGCTTATTTTAAATTCAAATCATTTTAAATAGGAAGGGAAGGAGACAAAAAAAGATATTCTGTTTGCAATTTGGGAAAATGAGATTGGGAGAGAGCTCTGTGATTGATTATATTATTCTGTTTGTTACTTGGGGAAAATGAGATTGGGAGTTTTTTGCAGCAGAAATCGCACGCTTAGAGGTCTTTCTTTGTGATGTAGAATCAGATTGAAGAATGTCAAATATGGTGGGAGGATTTAATCTGTACACATCTTTGGAAGATTTGAGATGAATCATTTAGTTATTGCATATAAATTTATAGATCTTCCTTTTAGTGAAAGTTACTTGTTCTGAAACAAAAATATTTGAATGATAGACGTCTCTAATGAAGTTTTTGTATAGGATTGATTATACAGGGTGTTCATTAATTATTGTCGGGGTTTCCATGCCTTATAACTTTCGAATAAAAAATATTATGCAAAAAACGAATACGTATTCGAAAATTACAACTCAAAGTATTTTACGTGACAACAATGCAATCTCGGAGCATTTGCAGTCTGCGTAATTATGACGTCATAAATAAAAATGGCGACCGTGCAAGAAAAAGCAATGCGTGTATTGTGGTTTTTCGAAACTAAATCCGTCATAACTACTCAACGTCACTTCAGGACCACGTACAAGAAAGACCCTCCTTCGAATAATTCTATCAGACGCTGGTTAACACAATTTTTAGGAAACTGGTAGCGTTCTACACCGAAAGGGAGCGGGAAGACCGAGCACTTCGCAGGAAAATGTTGATCGTATCCAAGGAACGTTTACTCGCAGTCCACGAAAATCAACGAGACAATCAGCTGTTCAGTATCCTTTGCCGCCTACCACGACATGGAACGTTCTCCATAACCGACTTCATCTAAATGCCTACAAAGTGCAAATTGTGCAAGATATACACTTTAATATCATTAATAAAATTCTTTGAGTTGTAATTTACGAATTCGGAATCAGTTTTTGAGTAGTATTTTTTATTCGAAAGTTATGAGGTACGCAAATCCCGACACTAATTAATGAACACCCTGGATTTTAAGCTGGAATTATGAATGGATCCTCATGCGTTTACTAATATAATGAGAAATTAGCCTTGGATTATTTGGATTTTGTTCCTGGTAGTTAGTATCCGAAGATGGGAGTTGCATAGGCAAGAATAGAGCTAAAACGAAAAGCTAACAATAGACGAAATTAAAACGAAAAAATTGCTAATGATAGCAAATTTTAGGGGGAAAAAAGGCAGAGAGACATAATACAGCCTAACAAGCAGGCTTTGATGTCACTTTTATTATGTCTTCGCAGGATTAATTCATTTATTCATTATTCATTTATTTATTAATAATTCATTAAGAATGGTACTATGAAGAATATCATAATATAGTTTGGGACAAAATATTTATAATGGAAACAAAGAAGCAGGCTTAAAAAGAATAATAAACAAATACATTTTTACCGCCAATGAAATACAATATCCCTGTTAAGTCACATATCGTGAACAGAATCTGTGGAATTTCCTTGAAATTACATCATAATCTTCAATTAAACATACTCAAAAGTAAAGAAAATAAACCTTTATTACTAAAATAAGTTCACCGCACCCATAAAAAGACTAACTTTATAGAATAGCCTTAACAGGAATGAAAAAAAATCTCAGCGCATTCCCTAAAGATCCACAGGTTAAAGAACTTTAAATTAATAATCCCACACTCAAAGATGACTCTAATTGAATGTATGAATGTAATTGTCTTATTATATCACTGCAAAATCAGATTTATCTTCAGCAATCAATTGACACGAAAGTTTTCATGTCTCTTAGAACAAAGAAGTGCATTTCTTTCGAATTTGGCCATAAGAATAATTAAGGAAGACATAAAAATCTTTCGAGTTGGGAACACTGTGCAAGCCAGCAAAGAATTATTCAGAAGCTAATTGGAGTTGGATTTTTTTTAATAATAATGCTTTCTTTTTTCCTGACGGTGCAAACGATTTTTTTTCTCGACTCGGAACACTGGAAATCGTCATTAAAAAACATTCAAAAACGGTCTAAAAGAATAAAAAATAGTTTCGCGAATGTAATTTTTATGATACCGATCGGGATTTTCCGAAAAATAATTATCACAGCTGTCGATCTTGAAAGTGAAAGGATTTTAAGATTGTCATAAAAAATATTCCTTCTCTGAAGATAATTACGGATTTCTGTGTTTCTCAGACGAATCGGTGAAATGTGATTTTTTTTCCAACTTTCCCTTAAGACGAATTTTATTACCATTTTAAATAATCTTCACGCTTTTCACCTGATAATTGCGCAGACTAGACGGTCTAAAATCGAAAAGCGCTACGTTTTATGACTGTTTTGCTTTTTTTGTACATTTTTGTCATACAGTTTTATGTCATCGGCTATTGTAGAAGTAACACGTTTAGCTTATTTTATTTGCAACATTAACATTATAAATTCGCCGACTTTTTAGTACAGAGGTAGCGCGTCTTCCTCGTGTTCTGGGAGTTCTGGTTCGGGTGTGGTTGTTCATCTGTGTGCTATCAGTGAGGAGTGTGAATGTGCCCACTCTCCTTACCCCTGTAAAAAGGGGCTGTGGAAGCTAGTGTGACTAGTGTGTAATTAAGCCGTACTCTTGGCCCCAGTTGGCGATAATTCAAAAACAAGAGACGCTCATTCAGCTTAAAATCGCTGACTGCCATCAGAGCACTTGTTCATGGCAAGTGGCATTAGTAACAACAACAACATAATAAGAAGGGCCTATAAGATGTATTTTTCAATTAAGAACAAAAGAAGAAATATTAAATTTTATTTGGGGTGTGTGGGTCTTTGTCTTTAAACTACATTCATTTCCCTATCAATTTTAAAATTTATTTATTAAAATTGTGGTTGTTATTCTGTGTGATATCTGTGAGATGTGTGACTGTCCCTCCTGTAAAAAGCGGCCGTGCAAGCAAATATGGTGAGTGTGTAACAAAGTCGTGCTCTTGGCCCTAATTGACGCTATTTTCAAAACAAGAGACGCTCCTTTCGGCTTGAACCTGCTGCCGCATCAACAGATGGTTTACCCTTGACAAGTACCATATGTACCATAATAATTTCAATTTATTGCTGAAATCGCAATAAAAATTGATGTAATTTTATAATTTCTAGAATAAGAAGTAATGAGAAAATATAATAATTGTTAAAAACTTTTTGAACTCATGATTTCTACAAATCTCTCGTTTTAGTTTCCCATGAGTCCGAAAAATACATCTTTGGAAAATATCTATCTATTTGTCTATGGCAAAGATAACTCAAAACGTGTTGAACTAGACGGATAAAACTTAAGGCGTGAGCTTTAACCCATTTTCTCAAATTTAGTGCAAAATTCTTTCAAAAAAGGCTGTCTGTATGGCTGTTCGAATATATGCTATCATGATAATGACAAAAATGAAGAAAGCTTGATAAATAAAGCTTTGTATACAGATTTAACATCATTAGCAGAGATGATCCAATTTTGAGCCAAATACAAAAAGAGTCAGTACTTTTATAAACAAGTAAACGCGAATACTCAAAAACACCGAGATTCAAGTATATAGAATTTTTTTTTAATGAATTCTTATGCGACTTTTTTTGTTTCAAAAGATTAAGAAAAAACGCTTTTGAAATAAATTAGATTTTTGAATGTAATTAACATCACGCTAGGAAGTGTTCTAAAAAGATCACACGATAGATACATAAAAAAAATACTATATGCACGCCAAAAGTTAATATTTCTTGTCTATTGAACGCCAACGTCCTCTCTGAAATAATATCTTTATTAGAGCTTATGAAAGAAAGTTTTGGGAAGACCATCCTCGTTGATTTTATGAAGACCTCATGCAAGAACATGCTTAACTTAATAATAATATAGCGTACTTCTAGTGAAAGATAATCACTCTTATTTTATTCATTTCACTTCCATTTCCCTAACCCAAGATGTCAACACCAATTTATATTATGTAAAGGAAAATTAACTGTATAAATATTATTATACACATTTACATATTATTTAAACACGATTCCAAAATTTGAGGGGAAATAAAAAAATATATCGAAAATCCTTTAACAAATACTAGAAAATATATAAACATAATCGTTCAAGAATTCTTTCTGATGATGCCGACGTATCCGCTTTAGAACGGAAAGAGGAGTGCAGTAGCTTCTGTGGATATGGACCCCTGAACATCCTACAGCAAAAGTCTGACTTCTAGCTCATATGAGGACGACACACACACCTCACAGATAGTACACAGAAAAAAAACCTTGTTTAACCGGCACTCGTCCCGGGACAGTAGGAATACGAGCTACCTTTGTGCGAGGGCGCCGGCAGCAACAATAATTTTTATTCCCCTTCAACCAATGAGATACAAGTATATTCTGTTCGTTTCAGTATTTTGAGGCGAACACTTTTCGGCGGTTCTATCTAAGGGGTGGCCCATGGAAGAATGTACGCCATTCCAAGAATTTACTTTATAGTTAAATATAAACATCACTTCCTATCCTCTTTCCTTTCATCCCTATTTTCGAATTGAACCCGTCCTAAGGCATGCGCAAAAGTCCGGAAACAAATAAGATCTAGAATCCGACAGCAAACGATTTTTCCCGCTTTTCAAACGAACCCAAATACTTCCTAGGAATCGACCTTTCCTTTAGTCCCACCAAAAAGCAAATAAAATTTCTATTTATACCCCCCCCCATAAAACCCAAACCATCTGAAGTACTGTGTTCTATCGAAGGGGTGGTCCATGGAAGAGTGTGCACCATTTCCGGAATTTAATTTATAATTAAATATAAACATATCCTCCTTTCCTCTTTTTTTTGCATTTCCTATTTTGCCGAATAAAACTCATCCCAACGCATGCGCAAAAGTCCGGAAACAAACAAGAATTAGACTCCGTCGGCAAACGATTTTTTTTTCGCTTTTTAAACGAACCCAAATACCTCCTAGGAATCGACCTTTCATCCCCCCCCTCCAAAAAGCAAATAAAATTTCTATTTATAATCCCCCCATAAAACCCAAACGATCTGAAGTACTGTGTTCTATTTAAGGGATGGCCCACGGAAGAATGTACAACATTTCCGAAATTTACTTTATTGTTAAATGTAAACATATCCTCCTTTCCTCTATTTTTGCATTCCTATTTTGCCGAATAAAACTCATCCTAATGCATACGCAAATGTCCGGAAACAAATAAGAACTAGAAACCGTCGGCAAACGATTTTTTTCTGCTTTTCAAACGAACCCAAATACCTCCTAGGAATCGACCTTTCATTCAGCCTCTCCAAAAAGCAAATAAAATTTCTAATTATAAACAACAACCATAAAAACCATAAATGCCAAACGATTTGAAGAACTGTGTTCTATCTAAGGGGTGGGCGGCCCACGGAAGAATGTGCACCATTTCCGGAATTTATTGTTAAATGTAAACGACTCCTTTTCCTCTTTTCTTTCATCCCCATTTTCGAATTAAACCGGTACTAACGCATTCGCAAAAGTCCGAAGACAAACAAGAATTAGAAATCCGTCGCCAAACGATTTTTTCCCGCTTTTCAAACGAACCCAAATACTTCCTATGTATCGCCCTTTCCTTCATCCCCTCCAAAAACCAAATAAAATTTCTAGTTATAAACCAAAAAAAAAACAACCATAAAAGCCAAACGATCTGAGTACTGTGTTCTATCTAAGGGGTGGCCCACGGAAGAATGTGCACCATTTCGGGAATTTACTTTATTGTTAAATGTAAACATCTCCTCCTTTCCTCTTTTCTTTTCACCCCTATTTTGCCGAATAAAACTCATCCTAACCAGGGCCCGATTAAGCCTAGTTGGGGCTCGGGGCAATATCATCTTTGGGGCCCCCTCTGCTTAAATATTTTAGTAATGAAGAATATTCATTAAAGAATGAAACTTAAATAAAATTTCTATTAAATTTGGGGGGGGCCCACATGAGCAGGTCCCCGGGGCAACTACCCCGTATGCCCCTGCCTTAGTCAGGCCCTGATCCTAACGCATGCGCTGAAGTCCGTAAACAAACAAGATATAGAATCCGCCGGCAAACGATTTTTTTTCACTGTTCAAACGAACCCAAATACCTCCTAGGAATCGACCTTCCATTCAGCCCCTCCAAAAAGCAAATAAAATTTCTAGTTATAGGTCCATAAAACCCAAACGATCTGAAGTGCTATGATATAGTAAAACCTATAACTCGTCTTATTTAATACCCCGTAGGCGGGCGCATGTCATTTCAATCCATTATGCCTCTCCCTACCCCGTTGAGAATGAAGGATTGCTTTCAAATTGTTGCTTTTCAATCGAAGTTGAATGCCCCCCAAATCACGTAGCCACGTGAAAGTGGAGATGTTAATCATCAGGAGGATAATCTTCACCCTCCAGATAGATGCGACTTGAGGGTTTGGAGATTTGAATTTCGGTATTGAACACGAAGTCGATTGTTTTCATAATGGATGCGGTAAAAATTATATAAAAAAGCATCGTAATGACACCTAACTTGAGAGAAGTTTATTTTAGCGAAAGAATTTTGGAATTCATAAAATATGAGACTTTGATTGCTGAATTCATTCTTCAACAATGCAGGAGTGTTTTCCAGCTTCGGCAGCGTGAAAGGAATTTAAAATAAGATTTTTTTTAAAAATAAGGTTGTGTAGGCAGGGATAGCCTGGTTGATACAGTGTTGGACTCGTAATTATAATGTTCATTAAATATTTCAAACAACGCCAAGAAAACGAACCTGGAATATCATGAGTCAGGTGACTCGCTATCTACCAATCACAAAGCGAATAAAATTCAGTGCTGAGATAAAATAATTACATGATAGATAAACCAAGTAATATATAAAAAAAAGGTAAAGTTAATTCCTAATTAGGTCAACAAAGAAATTTTTTTATTTTAGTTACTTTTTATTGAATAATAACAATTAATATAAATAATTGATCAAAAAATTGTCTTGCCAAAACAAAATTAAATCTGTATCCGTTGAAAATCAGAACACACTGCGCATGCGCGAATTTTTTGGACTTCGTACACATTGAAAAGCTTAATTTACAATGCGTACCTCAAATAAAGCAAAACCGCAAATCAAGTCCGTATTTCTTTAAAATCAAGTCAAGTCTATTTTATTTATCGATCGAGATTGAGATAGCTACAACGGTATTATATACATAATTTTTAAACTTATAATTAAATTGAAAACACAGTTGGCAACAATTAAAACACACTGAAAATGCGTGAATTTTTAAAGCCAATTGGGACGACGCAAATGCGTAATTTTCTACGCCAAGTGGAGTAACGCAATGCAGATAAGAAATATTTAATTTCTTTTATTTTGTATTATTTAAATTCAAAAGTACTTCAAAATTAATCTGAAAAATCGATTCATTAACAAAGTTTAATTTTAAAACACTAAAAAATAAACAGAATCGTTTAAAATAATAATTGGAAAATATGTTAAGCCTAATCTCATAAGCGTGGTAAAAAATAAACTCAAGTCCTACTCATTTTGCGTCGGGAAAATGAAGGTTTTTAGCGGGAAAGTTAAGTTAATTTTTAATTAATAAAAAATTAACCAAATCAATGAATTAATATTTGAAAACCCTGTGTTAACATCACACACACACACACACACACACACACACACACACACACACACACTAATAATAGAAATTGAAAAAGAAACCATTTTTTTATCTGTAAAATCAAAATTAGAAAGATTCTAAAAAATCATAAGCAAGTTTCCTTTGAAATGCCGAATGAAAAAAAAAAATCTTCCGCAACAAAATAGCTTACAACTACGACGGTCGATAAAATTCAGAAGCAGTAGTAATAATCATTTTATACCTTAAAGCCATCCAATAAATAAATAAATAAATAAAGAAACATTTGTTGATTTCCAGCGTTAATCTTCTCCGATGTCCGCCTGGAGCCTCTCGTTGCCGATGAGTTCACTTTCTCTAAATACCGATCCAGTAATCCAACCCAAAGGCCCCAAGGCTGCTCACAACGGCGTCAGGATGTCGACAGCTCAACACGACAGGATATCCGCCACGCTATCAGATGGCCCTTGCATTCGTTCTTCGAGATAGAGAAAGGAATGGATCTCGAAACCCACATCGACTTCGTAACAAAGCAGATGACAATGGTTCGCAGATTTGTTCTCAGAGTAGATCGAGACTTGATTAGGCAAATGAATCTGATAGGGGTGTAAGAATGATTGGTAAGGCATTGTTTAACGATTACTTGATTTAATGGGAGGTAGATGGTTTTTGATCGGGGCTGTTAGAAAAAAAGATGTTACCGAATGCTTTATATTTTAGATGAATGGGACAGCATTGCTTAACGCCAACTTGATTTATTCTGAAGCAGATCGTTTTTGGCCAAGGTTGATAGTAAAATAACGAGTAATATAAAAAAATAATTTTTTTAAATCAATTCATTCTTATATTAACGAAGAAAATTATTATTTTAGCTATTTTTATTAGATAACTAGCCGCCTTTGGCGACCAGAAGGTTCGCCAGTATTAATGCTCGCTAATATTTTATGTAGCTGTGTCTCATAACAGGTTTTTCACCAAACTATTTTTAAACCAAACAAATTTTGATAATCATATAATTCATTTATAGTATTATTTATTCTTATTTTCTTCAGATGATCTGTTCACTGTACTACTCATCTTTATCTTTCTATCCGAGCAATGATTGTCCAGGAATTGATATTTTACTTAAATGGTGGAGGGAAAGGTCTAAAATTCTGTTTTTATAGAATAATGAGATTCAAATTTTCATAAATGTAAACACACTAAACAAATAAAGACACAATTGGTTTTCAAGAGATGCAAAAGGTTAAAAACAGCTTGGAAAATGCCTCGCACAGACGAAATAATGGTGACACACACACCTTTCTTTTCTTTTCTATCCTTTTTTTCTTCACTACTTTTCTTTCTATAAACCCTTTTTCCCCTTTGTTATTACTTTTTTTCTTCCCTTCCGAGACTTTATTTTGAGCAGGCATAGATTAAATATCCATACAGACTATTCTCTTTCTTTTTTAAACATCCCGTTATCTATGAATGAAAACCAACTGACTTCGCGTATTTCTTTCCAAACAAATCATAATTTATTACTTCCTGCTATCTTACTCAGTTGGTGTGGGGGAAGGAAATGCAGATTTTTGGCGGGAAAGTAAGAAAAGTGTCGTTTTAACTATTTTCCACGCAGTTTTTAATTTTTCAACCATATGAACCATCCTCGTGTCTTAACGAAAATATTTTTAAAAAATTAGCCGAATCGGTCGAGCCGTTCTCCAGTTTTCCGCTTAGCAACGCATTTCGAGCTGCATTTTAATTAATATAGATTACAAATGTTGTTGTTCTCATGTTTTGCTTTACAATGGAAAGAGGGGTGCAGTAGCTTCTGAAGTTATAGACCCCTGAGCACTCGAAGGCAGGAGTCTGATTTCTAGCTCACAGACGTCACAATCCTTTTATGGGGTGGAGTTGATTCATGCATTTCATTTATTCACATACAGATCGTAATTTAGATCTGGAACAGAGAACGATTGCCTCTGACCCAGTACCCCAGTGGTATCAATCTTGACATGGAGCACTTTTTGACCAGGACAGATTTAACGTCCATCGCACACACGAAGAGTCTTCGTTTGGCGGGTTCGAGCTCTCAGCCCAAAAGATGCGAATCCAACCAACCAGGCTACCCCAGATTAATAATTACAATTACTATAAATAAAATATCAAAAAATTATACTAGTTCTGATTTTTCTCCTCTAATTAAGGGAACGCAAAATACGTGAATTTTCTACGCTAATTGGGGTAACACAATACGGATTAGAAATTTTTAATTTTCTTTATTCTGCATTATTTTAATTCGAAAGTACTTCAAAATGAATTCGAAAAATTGATTCATTAACAATATTTAATATTAAATGCATCAAACATTAAGAAAATAAACAGAATCGTTTGAAAAAATCGACCGAAAACATATTAAGCCAAATTTAATTACAGTGGGAGAAAAACAAACTGAATTCGTTACTTATTTGGCGGTGGAGGAAATGAAGATTTTTGGCGAGAAAGTTAGTTTTTAATTAATTAATAAAAATTTAATGCATTAATGTTTGAAAACACTGTATTAACATCGAGTGCCATCCACTTCAAGTTTTAAAAAATGTTTTTCAACTTGAGGGAAATTTGAACAAGATATACATAGGTAGTGTGAATTAATAGTAGGAATTGAAAAAGATATTTTAAGGTTTTATTGATACAAGAGAAAGCAAATTTTGATGAGGTTGATTGGGTTTCCTATCCCAATCATAATTTATTTGAAGAAGATCCTAGGATCCAATTGGAAGAAAGTCCTAGGACGTGCAGATTCAATGAACAAAAATTACATCTTATCTTTCCAATTGCCAATTGGTCTGAAACGTTTGACAATTATGTGTAATTTGGATGGGAGAAAATCATATTTTGGTTTATTCAATAAATTTTGATTTTTGTGTTTTTTAAATGAGCAGCATTTCCATACACATATATATACAAATAAAACTAACGACAGATAGCCAATTTAGTGATGAGTTTGTTTTAAAAACTGAAACCAATCTAAATACTACATATAACATGAAACCTATGTTAAATTTTATTTATACAGTTTTTTTTTTTTTTTTTTTCAAAGAAAAAGGCTACGAAACCTCGAATACGGACTAACGAACTTTTCTTTCATTTATTTATTTTAACGATTGTAATACTTTATATTATTGTAATAAAGGGTGTTCCAAAATCAATATACAAGATTTGTATTTGCATCATTCTTACAATAAAGTGTTGGCAACAATATTAAAAACATTTGATAGTTGATAGATTAGGATTTGTGAAAATGGATTGTTACACGATAAAAAACAGCTTTTTACTGTCGAACAATATTTCAAAAATTATAAAAGTCTAATAGCGTCAGCTCAAAATTTGAGAATTTCCCCCTAGATCGCGTGATTCAACACCACTGGCTTAAGCGGTTCTCGATCGCAAAGCTATGCGGCTATGCTGTAATATGTTTTCAGTCATAATGTTTCGCTACTTGTAACGTCCTCCTAGAGGAAACAATCTAACTTTCTGTTTATTTAATATCGCCATGTTTTAATTCTTTTAATATTTCCCTGTAAATATTCCCCTTTAACTTTAAATAAATTCTTTTATTTTTGTCAACACTTTCTTGCCCGAATGGTGACAAATTAAAATCTTGCGTGAATTTGGGGGCACCCTTTACTTCGTGTATTTGGAAATAAAAGACAGCCCAGCAATAAAACCAACTACCAAAATCTGGAACTATTAATATTTAAAACGAGCTAAACATTCGTGAAAAAGATCAATATATTTTAGAGAGTCTTGCAAGTCAGACTAGAATAATTCTTATGTTGAAATGTCAGCATCCAAGCTTGGGTCAATCTGTCTTTTCAACAAGAAAAAAATCACAGCTAGTAACAAGCCATCGCTAAGTACGGACGACAGATAAGAGGCTTATTCTCACCCTCCCCCCCTCGAAAAAATAAGGCTCTTCCACCCTGTGTGCTTCGGTTTATATTCCAAGAAGGTCAAAAGCCAGTGGTAAAATTCTTACCACCAAGCCCACTTCTTCTGAAAAGCAACAAAACTCCGAAAACTTTGACCTTTCCAGAAAAATAAAAGCTGTTGGCTCATTATAGATTCCATGCCAGAAGATTAAAGGATGAAGAAATTGCTCTCTGCTGGTAATGGAACAGAAAATTGTTTTAATTTAGACACTATTATGAAACTCGTGTTTTATTCCGGTGTTCTAGAAAAATATCAGATTTTTTTCTTCTCCCGTTCTTGTTCGATAGATAACCTTCGAGTGAACTCTACTTCGAGTGGTTGGGCGTTTTGAAGTCAGTTGATAAAAAACAGTCGTATATTATTTCTTGAGTAAACTCGATCTATTTAGAAGTGCGAAGAACTTTAGTGCCTTGGAATTTCTGTTCTGTTTGAGGTAGCAGCAGAATTAAAACCTGAAGTAGTGTATACCATTGGTGCGTCGAGTGGGTAGAAAAAAAAAAGGACTGTTTAAAAACGTTTAAGGAGAAAACTAAAGCAGTTCTTTAAATACAATACAAATTTCGAAAGAAGCAACGGAAGTATAGGTAGCCAAGTCCATTTAGCAGCAGAGTGAGGAAAGGTTTATCACTCATTGCAGTGTGTATAGTTAATTGGTTCTTTGATTCTAATATTTTAGTGGGTTTTGAGATTATTCAAATTTTTCTTGAAAAACATTGTGGTAGTTTCATGTGGCACTTGCCATGGACAAACTCTCTGAGTTAGCTAGCGATTGAAACCTTGTTTTGTAGTAGCGTCAACTAGAGTGGAGAGTACGAATTCTGCTACTCACTCATCACATTCGCTTGCACAGCCTCTTTTTTACTGGGATGTACATTCACACACCTCCCAGTAACAGATTTGATAGTTGATTTCTTTTAGTGTACTGTACCGAAACATTTTGAACCAGCTCAGGCTGAAGCTAAAAAAAATTTTTTGATACTATTATTATTAGATAGAACACAGAAGAACAGACAGAAAACAGAAGAATAGCCAGCTAACAGATAGAACGCAGAAGAACAGCCATACCCGAAATGCAAACAAGTAGAACACAGAACAGCTAACAAGTAGTACACAGAACAGCTAACAGATGGAACACAGAACATCCATATCCGAACATCTAACAGATAGAACACAGAACAGCCATATCCGAACAGCTAACAGATAGAACGCAGAAAAACAGCCATACCCGAAATGCAAACAAGTAGAACACAGAACAGCTAACAGAAGAACTCGATTATTAGATAGAACACAGGAGAACAGTCATACCCGAACTGCTAACAAGTAGAACACAGAACAGCTAACAAGTAGTACACAGAACAGCTAACAGATGGAACACAGATCAGCCATATCCGAACATCTAACAGATAGAACGCAGAAAAACAGCCATACCCGAAATGCAAACAAGTTGAACACAGAACAGCTAACAGAAGAACTCGATTATTAGATAGAACACAGGGGAACAGCCATACCCGAACTGCTAACAAGTAGAACACCGAACAGCTAACAAGTAGTACACAGAACAGCTAACAGATGGAACACAGAACAGCCATATCCGAACA
>JAOUZG010017540.1:3380145-3394245 GCA_026289955.1 Argiope argentata
TTTAATATGTCTTATTGATAATTAAATAAAGCTATTTCCAACGTGAAACAATTTTTTTCGACGCTTTATTAATTCATGCAGTAAAGGTTTAAATTTGTATTAGAGATCTCACCATTCAAGACTGGGCATTATTTTGACGTTTTATTTATTTATTTTTTCAAATTTAATTGCTAAAAACGCCTACATAATGGTTAAGATATGTAGATTAATTTTTCAAAGAAATTCGACTTAAAAGCATTATGTATGTTTATTTTTCATAGCAATGAACAAATCTTTGTATTAGGTGAATAATTTTGCATCCATTTATTTTTCGGAGTGCGAAGGGTTAATCTTTTAATTGGGGATGCATTTTCCACTACAGTAGACAATGAAGAATTAACGAATTTTCCTAGCAGTTTTGGGTTCGAAAATCTTGAACAGCTCAATTCTTATTCTTTATCTGGTCTAGACATTCAGTTTTAGTTAAAAATTGAATTGAAATTTTTTTCTCCCTTTATAATAATGTTACAAAATAAAGTTTTATTTCAAGTCCAGCTAAATTTGTTAAATCGTTGTAGAAATTTGTTCAAAAAGGGGGAAAAGGTCATGAATCAAATTTTTAAAAAAGTAAAAAGTCATTTAAAATCATGTAATTTTTTTAGATTATAAGGTATAACATGCTAGATTGAATAATTCATTCAGAATTCCTTCTATAATCTTTTTTATAGTTGGTTTTTGATCTTTTAATTGGAGATGCATTTTCCATTACAGATAAACAGTAGACAACGAAGAAAAAACGAACTTTTCGACCAGATTTGGATTCGAAAATCTTGAACAGCTCAACTCTTATTCTTTATCTGGTCTAGACATTCAATTTTAATTAAAAATTCAATTGATTAAAAATTGAACTGAAAATTTTATTCTATGTATTTATTTCTTTATAATTGAAAGTCTTGTTATAAAATAAAGTATTATTTCAATTCCAGCTAAGTTTGCCAAATTGTAGAAAAAATTTGTTCAAAAGGGGGAAAAAAGTCATGAATCAAATTTTTTAAAAAACAAAAGGTCATTTAAAATTAGATAATTTTTTTTTTCGATGATAAAGTATAGCATACTAGATTCAACAATACGGCCAGGATTCGTTCTACGATCTTTTTTTATAGTTTGTTTTAAAATTATAACTATATATATATTTAAAAAAAAAACAGAGTTGACGTAAGTACTGTGATTGAAGCATCGACAGATGTTTTCGTTGCCAGGTGAACAATGACGGAATGCATCCAAAACTGATTATCATTCATCACGTGACACCCGACGGCCATGTTGTTATTTTTGAAACGTTACTGTGAGCGAGGCTAGTGAAAGTGTAGCGTGTGTGAAATGAAGCGAAGAGAAAGATCAGCTTCCGTGGTCCTTTGGAAGTCATTGACTCAAAAGCGAATCACTCTCAGCGCTCTTTTGTTTTGTTTTCGAATTTCGCGAACCAAAGAGAAGTTTTCCAGTCTCTCGAGATTTTTTTTCTTCTTCTGTTAAAACAACATTGTACTTAAAACAAATTTTTTCGAATTTCGTTGTTCTTAGAAAAGAAATGCAGTTGGAATTTTTTGTATAAAATGGCGATTTTTCAGAACATATCCAGATAAAATATTTTAAAAGGCAGTTGTAATATTTACTGGATAATTCCCAATTTTACTTGCAAAAATTTGCATAAATTATTCGACGAAAATTTAGTTTCTTTTGTGGGTTAAGAAACCATGCATGTTTAAGAGATGATTTCCATAAAAAAATATATATTTAATCAGATAATTCTGTTTTCTATTTATTGCTTGATAGTAAACTGCAATTTTGTTTTTGCGGCAAATATTTTCTAGCAAAATTTAGATGTTGTATTCTAATGAAAAAATGCAGAAAGAAATTCGATAAAAATTAAAAAACAAAATCTGATTTTTAAAAGATGTCACGTGACTGAAGTACTGAGATAATAAAGCACTTGATCCAGGTTAATCCAGATTTGATAATTCTGAGGACGAAAATTTCTATTTATTTCATGTTTTTTAAGTTCTCGAATATTCTTTTTTTAGTCGAGTTTTGCTTAAAACAATTTTAATATGTTGCTTTAGAAAGTCAGAAAGAAAACAAATTACAAATAGTGTTATTTCTTCATTATGAAGCAGTTATAATGCCAAACGATTTCACTATTGAGAAAAATAAATAACCAAGATTATAAATTTTTTCTGAAATGAAATAATTAAATTGGCAATGGTCGTAGTAAAGTTTTATTTTAAAAAAAAATTCTTGAAAATTAATTATTAATTTTTAATTTAAAAAGACAGATCAAAGATTTTAAATTAATAATGACACTTTTTAATTGAAATTTTAACCACCGTGTGTTTTGTATATCATTTGCTAATATTTACCTTTTTATAAAATATAATAAATCTTTTATATTTCCTTATCTGCTAAGAAATATATCCCTGCTACCAAATATATCCCGAATTGTTTGTGGAAAACTCTTTTATACCTTTAATTATAATTAAAAAATATTTCTTTTATTTTTTTCTTGAAATATTCAATAATATTCTCCTTATGCTTCAGAATTTTGAGATAGATTTGAAATTTCCGCAAGAAATATTTATAACAAAGGTTACCTTTTAACATACATCAAATTGACTGTATCAACTATTTTATAAAAATACTATATGCATGAATACATTTAAAAGTAGTATTCGTTGAAATAACTGCTTGCTGATTATTAAATATATTTCTGAAGCATATACAATATCTTAATATAAATAATATAAAATATATATATTATATAAAATAATATAGTGTGCAAGTTGTATTAAACTAAAGAATGTTAAACTAAGAGAATTTTTAATAGCCTAAAAGATATTTATTTTCTCAAACTATTAATTATTTTTAAGTATGTAATGAAAAATATAATTAAAAAATTTAAAATGACAGCTGCAATTTAAATAAATAAAATTATTTAAGATATTTATTGCCTATTTATTTTGCAGATTTTCGTTTTTATGAATGGAAACATGACTTTAAATTCATAGAAATGAATAAATTTATTAATTATCATCTAACCGACACTGAAATCTTTTCTTTTCTTCATTCGCTTCATGGTTTTTGTGATCAAATTATAAGAAAATATTTGTTCTTCAATTTCGATTTCTAATGCCATAAACAATTTGTGCTGCTTCTTTGCCAAAATATTAAATTAACTGGAATTATATGAAACTCTGGAAACTGAATTATCAGGAGCAATTTCAATTTGTTTCTCATTTTCATTCTTCTTTGCTTTATAATTGAAAAAACATAATTTCCCTTATTATTTTTTTAGTTTAAAATATTCAGTTTATTATTCATTACTGTTACCAGTGTTTGATGAATACGTAAACACATTTAGAAAATCAAATAAAAAAAAATTAATTCCTACATCTTTTATCTTCATAACAGTAATATCCATTACACATAGTTAATCAAATATTTTGATGTAAGTGATTACATAATCATCATGTGTTTATTTCGTTTAAGCAGTTAAAACTGTTTCAACATAACACATTTGAACTTGTTGAATAAAGTGTTCCTTAAATTTGTCTAGAGGCCAAATGCAACATTTTCCGTGTACCGTCAACTCTGCAGACGATTTGTTATTCATTTAAATTTCGTAGAACCTTTTACCACCTGTCGCGGAAACCCGTTACCTTTCGCAGAAAGCAGACAGGAGGTTAGTCTGAACATTTATTTAACGTTTCCGTCCATTTGAATGTTTTGAATCGCTAGTAGAACTCATTTAATACATTTCAAATCAGACATTTTACAAATCTAATTGCTTCGTTAGCAAATCATTCCAAACATCCGAACTTGGCCTCCGGAAAAGTTTATTAGAACTACTGTGTGACTGAATTTGTTTTTTATTTGAACTTCGAAAAATGCAAACGATTCGGCTGATAAGTTTCAGCTTGGATTCTATTTGAAACAAATATTATGGAATTAAATAGCTGGAAATGTTACGTTGAAAGAAATGATGTTGAATATAAAACACTTATTACGAGTGACTGTAAACTTTGGAATGATATTTTGTGAAATGATATAGGAAAAGAATTCTTTGTAAAATTATTAGCTTTTATCAGCGAAATCAGTGATTATACTTTATCAGGCGGAAAAAAACTAAAATATTTTCGAATGTTCAGTCTAAAACACCTATTATTATTACATTTTAGGTCTATTCATCTGTCTTTATATTAATTACTAAAAAAAGCGTATGTTTATGAAAACGATTAACAAAACAAGTAATATATAAAAAAATTAAGTCAATTTCTACTTAGATCAACAAAGAAAATTTTTGTTTTAGTAACTTTTTATTATTTCAGTACAATTAATATAAATAATTGATCAAAAAATTATATTTGGACAAAACAAATTCAACTTCGTGTTCGTTGAAAATAAATCAGAACAGACTCAGAACACAATCAGAACATATTCAAATGGCGTTCAATTTTCAACGCCTTTTGTGGCAGCACAAATGTGTGAATTTTCTAGTTGATGTAACGCAATACGAATTAGAAATTTTCAATTTTTTTATTCTGCATTATTTTAATTCGAAAGTACGTAAAAATAAATCCAAAAAATTAATGAATTAACAATTTTTAGTTTTAAATGCGTCAACATTAAGAAAACTAACAAAATTGTTTAAAATAATAGGCTGTAAACATTTTACATAGCATCATTAGCGATTGGGGGGGGGGACGAACCGAATTCTTTACTTATTTGGCTGTGGAGAATTGAAGATTTTTGGCGGGAAATTTAATTTTTAACTAATTTATAAAAAATTAATGAATTAATGTTTGAAGAAACTATATTAATATCAAATGTCATCCATATGATTTGCTCTCTTTACATATTTTGAGTCAAAATTTTAAAATATTTAACAGAACAAAGAATTTGTAAATTTTATAACTTTATTTTCTTAGCAATCATGATAACATGATATTATAATCGAACAGCCGGCGGTCCAACAAGACAGATAATTGGCGATAAGTTGGAAATTTTTCAATGAACTAAGATATTTCGTATTTATTCTACTTCAAAATGAGATCTGATTTTTATTAAATTGAAATCAACTTGATTTTTCTTTTTGATATGGTTTACTTTAAATGGGGTTTAGTTATTTGCTTTTTTTAATATGTTACAATAAGTATTTAAATGTAAAACATTTCATTTTTTAAAGATTTAAATAAAAAAAATCTAATAAGATCCACATATATTTCTTTAATTTGTAGGATTTATAAATGCAATATTTGTATTCTCTTTATTAAAGAAACATTCAAAAACATCTATTTGAATAACTTAACTTCTTTTCAAAAACAAAAATGCATAATTGAGGAAGAAGGAAAAGATTTATTGCTTGAGCTTTAATAATATTTTTAAAATCATTCACTAAATTGTTAACTTTTTCAGCGATTGCAAATTTGAATACTATATAAATTGCGTAAGACAAGCAAAACTTAAGAAAAATATATATGCTTCGTAATAAATTATAGATCAAAATTGTTTTTAAAACATTTTTTATAAACGGTTTTTGAAAGTCTTTATTTCATATTTAAAAAAAAAAAACAGTTTTCGCATCAAATCAAAATAAAACAAACTCCCTTTCTTTCTGAAAATAAGGATTGGAACTATAAACGTGATATTCTGTTTTTGAAAATAGTTCAATCTTTGCTCCTTTTCGTGTTGACATTTGAAGTAGATATGTAAATTATGTCTTTTAATGAGAAAAAAGAATCTTTCAGCAAATAGCTGAACTTCCTAGCGGATATTTCAACTTTAGTAGTTCACAATAACGATTGTTTATATGTCGCTTTGTTTATTTCAAAATATTATTGTTTTGACTTTTAAGAAGCGAAGATTTAAGTCTCAAGTTGTTTTTTTCCTAAAAATGATAATAAAAACATACTATTTCTACATAGATATATATTTATTTATTTTTGATATGTAATAAAGTATAAGCTATTTTAAAGTTCCAAAACTTAAAATATAAAATATAGGTTTTGAACGGATAATTAATACTTCGAATTTTTCTTTTAAAGGGATGCGTTAGCTTCGCATCCCTTGAGCTGTGAGTTTGAACCCGCCAACCGAAGACTCACCCTGTGTGTGATGTGGTTGGCGCACGTTAAATCAGTCTTGGTCACAAGGTTTGTCCATGTCGAAAGTAATACCACTGAGGGTACTGGTTTAGAGGTGATCGTCCTCTGTTTCAGGTCTAAATTACGATTTGTGGATGAGCGAATGAAGTGCAGGAATGAATTCCCCCCCCCCGTAAAAAGGGTTTGTAGCGAGCTGAGTTAGAAGTCAAACTTCTGCCCTCAAGTGCTCAGGGATCCCTACCCTCAGAAGCTACTGCACCCTTGCTTTCGTTGTAACACGGAATATGAGAGCAACAACAATTAGTATTATTTTTTTAATAATTTATAAATGAAAAATATTAATTAAAAGACACATTTTATGGTAAGAATCCAATCGAATTGCTTTTATTGACCAGATATGAATTTTAAAACAAACATTTTAATTCAACTGTGTTTAATAATAAACAAATGCCATCTAACGGGACTCAAATCATAGCATATGAAATCTAATAATTCTAACACTTGCCGTGACTTCTTTTGGTTAAATACAGAATTGATAGACTTTGTTTTTCTTTCGTTCAAGATTTGCAATGAATTCTAAAAATTAATACTATGGAATTGAGAATCTAAAACCAAAGTAAGTATGCAAAGTATTCAAGTTGTTTATTTGAATATAATACAAATATCTTTTCAAGTATTCAAGTATTTTACTTTCTTCTATACAAAGGGTACAATGAGAAAGTATTATAACTTTGATTGCTTTTTTACGTTCTCTTATACAAAATATTTTTTTAAAAAAAATGCAATAGAAAACAAAAATTGACAAATTTTCAGGTTTTATGAAGAAATTAAATGGATTTTTAAAAAAATGGCCTCATGTTTCTCTGCATGTCTGCCTATTTGATAACACGATAACTTTAAAAATATTTTTAAAAAGACAGCTAAAATTGGGCATCTGGAATTACGACAACATTTGTAGATTTTGAAGGAAAAGGCAATTGTCGAATTTTGAAGGAAATTAATCCACAAAAGGTCTGTCTGTTTGACTGCAAGCAAACTGGATATTATAAAACCCAAAAGGCTAGATAAATAAAATTTAATATTAGGTTTAGCATCTAAAACATAAATACTTATCAGATTATGAATCAAATATGTCAAACAGTTGACTGCCTTTCTGTATATAATTTTGCATGCTTGTAAAAACAAATACAAATACATTCTACAAATCCATTTCAGAAAGAAAGTCTGGAACTAAAAAAATGTCCTATCTAGTCTTCTACAACTAAATCAACATTAGAATAATGTACAGAATAATTCGCCAGTATTTCAAAACATTTCTATTTATTGAAAACCATTATTCTAGAAAATTTAATATTTAGAAATCATTGCGAGCGCAGAATTTTACATTCTTTTTCGGTATTAATCATTGATTTAAGTCAACGAAATTCATTATATTAACTATATTAACTGAAATTGCAGTTTCATGAAAAATTGTTGCACCAATTGACTGACAAAAAGTATTCCAAAAATGCATTTTCTCACGATTGAATCAATAACAATGCTAGATTCATGCTAAAGATCTGCATCTTTCTTTCCTTATACAAGATAATAAACGGCCTGACTCGAGTTCCCCAGTTTTATGGGAGGGAAAGGGATGGATTTTTATTGGAGAGAATGTAAGAAAGTTTCGAAGTGACCCATCCGATGGCTTATAATGAATGACTCATCCTCTAATTTACAGATAAAAATCTAGCTATTAAAAATTCTCCTGTTAATTCGTTATATTAATCTTTTAATTTATTAGGAATAGGAATGATATTTGTTTCTAATACTGCATATTCTTCGCAACTGAGATTCCAACTACGATAAAACTCGGAATATACTGTAAAGAAGTCGTAACCTTGTCTCCTTTTGAAGAGACACGTGTTCGAACAATTTTACTTCTGGCCAGCGGTGAGAAGATACTTTCTTTGTTGCGCATTGTGTTTCTCCCTTTTAGTATCGCCCTTTGGACTTGAATGGAGTCAGATAATGGAGAACACATGCCATTGGGGCTCTTTGAAGAAGGAACCCTTGTCAAAACACCAGATGAGGCTATTTCTTTTATGGACCACCCAAACTTGGATAAAGTTCCGATAATGAACAACAAATGCGGTTTACGACACTTTGAAGAAAGAAGTACTGAACCCTCCATATGAGAATATTAATAAAAATGCAACTCTAAATGCGTTGCTAAGCGCAAAACTGGAGAACGGCCCGACCTATTCGGCTAATTTCTTAAAAATATTTTCGTTCAGGCACGAGGATGGTTCTTATGGAGAGAAAAAAATTAAAAAATGCTTGGAAAATAGTTAAAACGACACTTTTGTTACTTTCCCGCCAAAAATCTTCATTATCTCCCACCCCACACGAATGAGTAAGATAGCATTAAGTAATAAATTATGATTTGTTTAGAAAGAAATACACGAAGTCAGTTGATTTTCATTCATAGATAACGGGATGTTTTAAAAAGAAAGAAAATAGTTGCTTTTATTATTAGTCTGTAAGAATATTTAATCTATGCCTGCTCAAAGTAAAGTCTGGGCAGGGAAGGAAAAAAAACAATAACAAAAGAAAAAAAGGGTTTGTAGAAAGAAAAGTAAAGAAAAAAAAAGGATAGAAAAAAATAAAATAAAAGAAGTGTGTGTGTGTCACCATTATTTCGTCTGTGCGAGGCATTTTCCAAGCTGTTTTTAAGCTTTTGCATCTCTTGAAAATCAATTGTGTCTGTATTTGTTTAGTGTGTTTACATTTATGAAAATTTGAATCTCATTAATCTATAAAAACAGAATTTTAGACCTTTCCCTCCACCATTTAAGTAAAATATCAATTCCGGGACAATCATTGCTCGGATAGAAAGAGAAAGGTGAGTAGTACAGTGAACAGATCATCTGAAGAGAATAATAATAAATAATACTATAAAGGAATTATATGATTATCAAAATTTGTTTGGTTTAAAAATATTTTGGTGAAAAACCTGTTATGAGACACAGCTACATAAAATATTAGCGAACATTAATACTGGCGAACCGACTGGTCGCCAAAGGCGGCAAGTATGTTAATATTTTGCCTATTGTGAAGATTCTGCTTAGGGCGTGGAGGAGTAAAAAATATTCCCACGGTTACGGCAAACCATTGAGAATATTTCTGAAAAATTATTGGATGATCGGCATCTCCAATGCGAACCTGAGAGGCGGAGTTTGACCGAGGTTAAAACGGAAGGTTTTGGAAGGAAGAGAGAGGAGACCAGCTGATCTGGCTAGAGACTGAACGAGAACTGAAACGACTTAGAGTCGAGCTGAGAAAGAGAGCTGGACAGTTGAAGAGGTAGCCCGTGATCTCGAATTTATTGATTAAAAATCTACCGGAAGTAATCCGTAGATCCTCTTGAGCTACTGCAGTAGCTGGATAAGCGAGCAGCCTGTACTTTTTTCTTTATGATAGCAGGGAATTATTATCCCAGATGTAAATATTTTCCAGCATATTAACCTTGAGAACGTGTTGTTTTTTGTTATTGTATAAAGCTGTAAATAAAACCTTTGTGTTTAAACGCTACCAGTTAATTTGATCGACCAGGATCAAGTCATTACAATACCAGTGCTAATATCGAAAGATGGTTTCTGGGGAAAGAAAGAAAAAATCAATGCTGGCTTGCACGAACAGAAAATTTATTAAAAAGCGAGCCAAAAATATAATTATAAAATTAATTCAAATTCAAGAAATAAAATAATATTTTATTGTTTGTGGAACTTCTTAAAAAAGTTTTCCACACACTAACTCGTAGTTGGCTTCCAATAAAAGATTTCTGTTACGAAATTCAACTAAGAAATAATTAATAAGACCTTTTTTAAAAAGAACAAACATTTTTCATTCTTTTTGATGATAACCACGCACTAGAATTAGAGTTTTTAATAATATAATGTGATTAAATCAAATTGTCATTTATTTCTGAAAATCGCTGTGGCAGTCAACGTGTTAAAGATTAATTTTAGCAACAGCTTCAAATCTATGATAAATATTTATCAAAAAATTGGGGCTCGTTTCTGTTGAAATCCAACTTTCACATTTAAATAATAGAAATATTGAAACTTCTTTGTTATATCTATATTTTAAACAGGTTTGGATCTAGACGGCATCTTACTTTAATATTGCTTTTAATGTTAATTTCTGTCAATAGAATGCAAAAATGTTTGACATACAGAGTTTGATTTTACATTCAATTAGGGATGACATTCACTTGACCTTTTCAAACGTTGAATTAATGCCAGAGGCAACACCTCTTCGACCCACACACTCGGCTTCTTTCTTTTTGAAGAAGTGCTTATCTCTGTCAGCGGTCACAGGTGACGTATTTCCCTGTCTGTATGACCTAACACTTCAGGATTCTTGAGACCAGGATAAAAGTATTCCTGTGTGTGTTGACACAAAAAAAGTGAAAGAGTCGTCGTTATTTAAAACCATTAAAAATATTTTAAGAATACGAAAGACAGTCCATTTTTTTTCAAACTTGAAACTTAGTATAGAATAACCAATACAATTGTATCCCCATTCTTCAACTAATGGATTTTATAGAATAATAGAAAAGAAAAAGAAACATGAATGAATGAAATTCTGCATCGTAAATTTCAAGTTATTATGAGAGAACCTTATTACTTTTTAAGTCATTACTTGTCTTAACTAATTTCGGTCACTAACCAGTTTAAACTGGTTTGAAACAATCACGAAACTTCTCTATCGGTCTCTATCCCTCTCTCTCTATATATATATAATGATCATTTTTTAAACTTTAATTTTCAGTTTTTCTAGCTGGTAAACAAAGTTTTGGAGCTCGACCGATTTTGAAATGAAATAACAGCTATGATATCATAGTTCTTCGTCAGTCTTTTAAAAACCCATCTGCTGTCAAAGAAGCACACGTAATAATAAACAATATTGTTAAAAGCAGATCAATCTCTTAAAAATGCATCTGCTTTCAAAGAAGCAGGCGTAATAATAAAGCAATGTTGATAAAAGCAGATCTGCCTTTTAAAAACGCATCTGCTGTCGAAGAAGTATACATAATAATAAAGTAATACTGGTAAAAACCAGGTAACAGTTTTTTTTTTGCCTGTAAGTTTCCTACCCCCCCCCCCAAAAAAAAAACATCATGTTCCACAAGATAAAAAAAATTGTTGTTTTTTAAAATAAAATGTATTACTTAAAAGCACTTTCAGAATAAGAATATTTAATTCACAGACGGCGTTAAGCAAGTTAGAGCTTTCAGAGTTAGTGAGACAAATATATCAATTCTAAAATATTATGTCTGCGATTTATTTTCAACTAGATAAGAATTCTTCAACCACAAATTAAGCCGGAAAGCTGTAATTTTAGTTCAGAAAACGATTTGCCCCTTTTTTTAAAACCACAATAGAGAGTTTGATTTCAAATAAATACAAAAAAAAAAATTCTCAACAGTTAATGCAACCCAAGACAAAAATTCCTAAACTACACTGTCCATCAATTTTTCAATACAATGATTCATAAATTAATAACAGAATTTAATTTTTTGCATCAAGGACTTCTTCAATGTAAACAACTATTCAAACAAAGAAAATTTTACACAAGACATGGTCCACTGGATCTTTGGAATTTGTATAAATCTTCCACATGGTTTACATGTTCCTTGCTTATTCTAAGTTCTTCGGTCTTATTTTACATCGGGCACGAATAAAAAAAATTATTACTGTCTCTGCAGTAGATTTGAGAGTTAATGATGTTCTAAATATGTATGATTATGAGCGTGCTTATATGTAGTCAAATGAACCCAATCATACAGCGTCTGTCTCATCAATAATGAAGTTTAAATGAATTCCACTTAGATTATTTGACAAAAATAGTCTTTCCAGATTCTTTTCAGAACGAAAGGTTAAAAGTTTATCTCCAGGTATTTCTAAATTCGATATTCCATTGGACCAAAATTTAGAAGGTCAAAAATCAAGATAAATCTTTTTCCAAACCCAAAAAACAAAAGTTGATTCACGAGAATTTATATTTTATAATAAGTTTTATTTATTATAAATTATTAATTCCAATCACTAGACAAAAAAAATTGCTTGGGCGTATTATTAGCAGGGTAATATCTTTCTGACTTTGTTCAAAGCGTTTAAATATAAATGAACCAATTGATTTTATACCAAATGCATCTTCTTTTTTTGCTTTCTCATACCGAAGTATAGATGTCAACAACGACAAAAAAGGGATATTTGTGTAACTTTTTCAATTCCCACTATTAGATCACACTCCCTCTATATAGTTCAAATTTTCAATCGTTAATAAAATACTTTTTATTGATCCACTCAAGTTCAAATACATTTTTTAAAACTTGTAGTGAAATATACTTGATGTTAATACAGTTTCTTCAAATATTAATTTCTTAAAAATAAAATTCAAGTAGTTTATAATATTTTATATGTAAACATATCAGTTTCGAATCAACAGATGGCGCCACAAAATTCTACTCAATTTTTTTTCAATTCCTAATATTAATTGGTAAATAGAAATTGACTTCAATTTTTTTATTGCTTGCTTATTTATTGTCGCATCTTCATAAAATTGGATCTGGGGGACAGGTTTATTAAAAAAGAAAAACCAATTAACCGAATTAATTAGAATAGTTAATTCACTACAATATTCAAATGTTTCCATTAAGGAAACATTTTTTTTATATAATTCGAATCATCAGGTTTTTCTATACATGTAGTTCAAATTTTGCTTAGAAATTCCCAGTAGATATATTTAATTTTGTTTACTCAAAACTCCGCCTCAAAACAGAGTCAAATTTTCATGGGCCATATATTAATTAACTTTCAACTTTTTAATAATTGCTGATAAAGAAGAAAACTTAATTAAACCTTCCTACCTAACCAATCTGTCCTACAATCAAATGTTATGTCTTCTTAATGAAAAACAAAACAAAACACAAGACTTAAAAAAAAGAAAGCAAGGTTCATAATAAGTTAAAATCGTCTGATCCGAAAATAAATTTATTATTTAAATAACTGAGATATTATATTTGACGTTGAAGCCCGGCTTCATGAAGGTAGATCTATAAATACAAATAAATTTAATATATGATCCCCACAAAAAGTGGGCGTTTGAAATCGACTTTGGGAATTTTATAATTTTTGTATATATTTCAAAAACTATTTGAGATATGCTGATAGATTTTTAATACTTCAGTTTTGCATCCATGGGAAAATGTTGCTATGTTACTATTCACTTTTTTGCCACAGTGATGTTTAAAAATTCATTTAAAAAGTATCAAATTTGTGTTATGTATGCGTTTATTTCTTGATTTATCGAAAAATGATAATTTTATTCTTGGGAGCGATTTTTTTTTGAAAAAAACTTGTAACATTTCCAAGATATCGCCGAAATTGTATTAATTTCATTAACATTGGAAACGTCATTTTTCAAAATTCAAGAAGTTATCATCAAAATTTCATAAGATTTTATTTCCAAGTTAATTATAAACTGACAAATCGATTCAGCTAATATTATTTTTTGTTTAAATCAGAATGTGGTTTCGAGGACATAGATGCCACTTTGAATTTTTAGGTTCATTTTATTCCGTCACGAGAGATATACATTATGTCCAAGCAGAAACGATGAGCTCAACGTAGAACGATACAAATTGGAATGAGGAAAAGTTCATGAAAATTTTATTTCTGTGAATATATACTGTTAGATTTTAATAGGGATTTTTGATACATGTCAATCACATGCACATCTCGTGTAAGGGAATCATAGGGATCTTTTAACCACTTAACTGTTTTGCATCGTTTTATCGAATTTTGATAGTTGTAAGCTAAAAATGAAGCATTTATAACGATTACAATTCAATATTAAAACTAATACGAATACTTAGATAAGTCAAGTATTCAATGGATTTTCTATATATATATAT
>JAOUZG010017540.1:3407363-3418273 GCA_026289955.1 Argiope argentata
ATTATTTATAATGTGATATATAAATATTTAAATCTCATGATATTTTTGTCAGTTCTTTAAAATGTTTTGAATTTAAAAGATTATGAAAGATATTTCAATATTAAGGATTTTTTTTAAACTATTAAAAATTAGTTCTCGATAAATAGATAATTAAAAGATACTCGATAATTAGAAGACGAAATCTTATATTCAATAAAAATCTGTAATTTAGAGACAGGCTTGTGCATAAAACTATGTTTTTACTGTTTAATACAAATAATAATAATAGTCATGGAATAATCTGCATAGAAAATACATTTTTTTATAGAAAGAATTATTTTGTAATTTTTAATGAAAGATTTTTAATTATTGTTTGTTACCGCTTCTTTTCAAATGTTTCATTATTAATCGTATTTTATTATCTATAATGTGATATGTAAATATTTAAACCATAATATTTTTGCCGATTCTTTAAATTTTTTTTAATTTAAAAGATGATGAAAGATGCTTCAATATTTAGGATCCTTTTTTTAACAATTTTACTAACAATTTTGCAGTCACTGTTTTCTTAAAATTCCTATATTAACGAATTTTTATTCGAATAAAATATATTGATGAATTTTAATGTATGTTTTTGATGATAAAATACCTCAATGCATATTTTTATTAATGAATTAATATCGCAATAAAAACTAATTATAATGTTAAAATATTATGCTTTATTATATTATTTTATTAAATATGTCTGTAACAGAAAAAAAATTGCATATATCAATATATGTACAACGTATATTATATAATAGATTATTTTTTATTACAGAAATGACATTTAAAAGTACAAATACAGATTGCTTCTTTTTTTCTTCTTGTTTTTTACTTAAATTTTTTAGGTGTTCATCGACGATATACAGTGAAAAAAAGTCGAACGTTGTCTTTATTAAAAATGATATTAGAATTTTCTTAGTTATATATTTCCTGTTAATGTATTTCTATTAAATAGTTTAATTTATAAATTAAAATTTCTAAATTAAACTGACATTCTTTTCTTGACTGGAAAGCAAGATAAATTTTATCGAACAAACAAGTAAATTTCGTTACAAATTTTCATTAATGCTGCCAATATTTTTTTTAAAACAAATATTCAGGATATCTAGTTATTTTCACTTTATTTTCAGTTGCAACAATGAAAAATTTTTCTTCCGAAATTTCAATTCTAAATATAAAATGAAATTATAATATTAAAATAAGTGTTTCTGATTTTTTTTGCTTTGGAATTGATTGATGTGTACTTATCGTTTGCTATTATTATACATCTTTCATTTGTTATTTAAACTTTAAATGAGTTAGAATGAGACTGATAGGAGTTCCTCGTTTATTAGTTTTAAAAATATATATGAAAATATTGAATATATTTTTAATCTCTGATGTATTTGTATTTTATACATATGTTTATGAAATCTCAGTTACAATGAAAATCTCTATTTTATAAAGGCGGTTGTAAGGAAAAAATTAGATATTTTTTTACTTTTACTTTATTACGCATTTATCATTTCCATGTTGTTGTTTTTTTCATTTATGTTCTATGACCTACAATTGAATTAAAATTATTTCAAGTTTTATTTTCATTAAATAAAAAAAGTTTCTTTTAATAATATTATCGTTGATATTTTGAAAAAAAAAAAACTAAAATAATATTTTAGTGTTATGAATTATATTTAAATAGATACGGTAAAAAATTGACTAAAAATAAAATAGAAATTATGCTTTTTTCAGTGTATTTATCTTATAGTCAGATATTTCAATTCCTAATATTAATATAACAAACTGAAATATCAAAAACAATTCAAATCCAATTCTTCTCTGTCATTTTGATTGATGTTTACATTTTTAAAAGAACGAAATGTTTTAAAATTTTATCATCAATAAAAAAAGATAAACACTTAGTAGTTTTTCAAATGAACTATTCTCTCTTATCATTAAACACAATATTAATATCGCATTTCCTTATTAAAATCTCTTTTCCTCTGTATTTGATACAAAACAAAATTTCCCTCTAAATTTCTACAAAACGGTTATTACGTCTATGATAATGATACAACGAGGCTAATCGTTAATGCATAGGCTATTTTGTAATATTTAAGGATAAATGATATTCAGTTAATACATGCTTTAAAGATATGCAATTAATACATGATTGACAAACATGCATTAACTAATATAAAAAAATATGAAATTAATAATATATAAAAATATACTTTTATAATAAACAATTTGAATGAATATGTACATACAATAATAAATATGTATATACAATACAGAAAATCAATATTATTAATTTTTTTAAAAGGTTCAGTTCATTTAGTGATAGTTGCACAATTTGTTGATTAATTAAAATAACTAAACAAAAGAATCTCAAAATTCACTGTAATGTGTCAGAAAACATTGCTGATAGTTAAAACTTAAAATTTGTGAAAAAAAATACTGTACAATCAAAGCACTTAACGACGTTAAAAATATCCCAGATTCGAATAATTCATTGAATTTAGAGTGAAATTTAGTTTAAAATAAATTGGAAAATTATATATTTGAGTTATTTATACAAAAAAAGAAAAACAATGACAAAATAAATGCACTCACACCTTTTGCTTCCAAAATAAAAATAATAATACATAAAAAATAGTTTAAAACATTATTTTTGAAACAAATGTCTTAATTTAAACATATTTAATTTGCAGTTATGTATTTCTTTTAATGAAATTAAATTTAAAAAAAAAACGACTGAGCTTGTATAAAATTGAAAGAATGACTGATTTTTTTTCTAAAAAAATTATTATAAGAAAAATGAAATCTCTGATCATAAATTTCATGATATTAATGAAAATATTTTTAACTTTCACTCTCACTTTTTCTAAATGGTAAACAAAGTTTTGGAGATCGATTGATTTTGAGATGAAATAACAACTATGTTGTCTTAGTTCTTTGACAACCTTTTAAAAACACATCTGCTGTCAAAGAAGATAAATAATAATAATAATGCAATACTGGTAAAGGCAGGTAAAATATTTTTTGACCGTAAATTTCGGAGACATAAAAACCTCCAAACCAAAATAATATCATGTTATTCATGATAAAAATGAAACCTTTTCTCGCAAACTTCACACTTTTTTTTATTTTTGAATAAAAGTTTTAATTGCTGAGCGTTGGATTTAAAAAAAAACCATAATTAACTGTGTGAAATACCTTAAGTAATTTGAATATTCCAAATATTTTGAAAAAAGTCCATGGATCTTCATACTATAATCTTCTAACTGATATATTTTCAAAATTGAAATCAGAATTAAAAATAACCTGTTATAGTTCAGAATTTAAATTCTTATTTTTTCTAACATTTAATGTTTTTTAACGGCATTTACTTTATATCTGACAAATCACAATCACCATTTCCAAAATAACCTCATATTTTCACATGATAAAAAATTGAGAGTATTTTAATCAATAAAAAATACAATAAAAACATCGCTAAATTAGATTACCAAAAAAAAAACAATGCTTTAAAAAAGCGTTGCCGTAAAAACCTTCACATCCGTGATTAAATATTAATGACAGCCGAACTGCTTATTGCAACTATAATCAATGCCGTAGGAAAAAATCGTAGATTTATTACAGCCAATGTCGAAGTTTTCAGCAGACCACAATGTCTAGAAGAGCATACCTGAAATACCACGACTTCAGAAATTTCGTTAATGCTGACCAACCGCAAAATATCTAACTATTCCGGTTGCAGCCAGAATAATTCAGACAGTTAAAAAAAATGTTAAAAATATTTCTAAGAATAATTACCAGTAAAGCGTTAATAATTTAATCAGCGTATAAGGATGACGCAGAAAAATTCCAACTTCATATGCATTTTTAAGACGAATCAACTTTGGAATAATTTTAATAAAAGAATGCAAAGCTGTGTTAACCGAAAATAATGTTTAAAGCAAACGATAATCAAAATTTTTAGATAGAATTAAATTACCTAAAATATTAAAATATCGTTAACAAAAATTTTTAAAAAAAATGATTGAAGTTTTTAGTTAAGATTAGATAGCTGATATTAAAATTTTGTTAACAGAAAATTTTAAAAAAAATATTGAAGACTGAAATTTCTAGTTAAGATTAAATTGTCTCATATTAAAATATTTTTTTTAAAAAAAAATATCTATAAATGAAATTTTTATTTAAGATTAAATTGCCTAATATTGAATGACTGAGAATAGAAAATATATTAAAAGAAATATCGGTACCTGAATTTTCTGGTTACGATTAAATTGCCTCAAATCAAAATATAATTAGTAAAATTTTAAAAAATATATCCATAAATGATTTTTTTTGTTAAATAACTATATCGAAATAGTGTTAATAGAAAATATTTTGTAAAATAAATATCGATAAAGGAAATTTCTAGTTAAAATTAAATAGTCACAAATATATTTTAATATATTTATATAAACATCTGAATTTTCAAATTAATGTTAAATTGCCTCATATCAAAATATTTTTAATAGAAATTTTTTAAAAAAAACTCTTTAAATGAAATTTTTTATTAGAATGGAATAATTTTGTATCAAAACATTGTTAATAGAAAATATTTTGTAAAATAAATATAGATAAATGAAATTTTTAGTTAAAATTAAATAGCCGCAAATATATTTTAATGCAATTAGAAAAGATTGCATCATTCGGTAGTTGCAATTTTGTTAGTAGCTGCAAATCCCCGAATTCATTTATTTCTTCGAATAAAGCCAAGCAATCTTCAAAGCACTTTTATATGAATAAAGTCAAAACTTTACAAAAAAAAAATTGAACAGCGAACATCGAAATTTTTACTGTCTTATATTTTAAAAAAATACAACAGAATGGATTGTGTTATTAAAATTTCATTGCAGCAAATTTCTAGTAAAAATTCAAAAGTCACTAATACGTTTTAGCAAAGTTAAAGATATACGATATCGTTTAATCGTTGCAATTTCTTTACTTTCGGAAACAATTGCAGAGCGCAATTGCTTTACAGTTGAAATTAAAAAATCCAACGAAACGTTTTTATATAGATTTTTTTATCAAAAAGTATAAAGTAAATTTTAATTTAATTAATACGATATATTATATAATGACATTTAATGCCTGATTCGTCTATTTTTATATCACTATGAATAATTTATTCTTAGTTTAATAATTTATTTTTAGTTCATAGTTAATTTATTCTTAGTTTGCAAAAAGATGACTTAATAAAGTTGTAAGGCGAGAGCAAAATATTACTTAACCGAATGATATATATTATTGTAAAATATACTGCAAAATATTTACAAAAATTTATTTAAAATCAGAAAACATTACACGTAAACAAAACTAACATCACTAAAAAGCCGATTTCAAAATTATGTAAATTTGGATTTTCAACAATAAAATGCTTTGAAATTATCGAGAGAAATATTAGCATTTCGATTAATTTTCGAATAAAAATCTAATTAAATTATTCAGAGAGCATCTGATTATACAAGAAATAACGACCTATCAAACTTAGGAATTCAAGTTAATCAACATGGGAATTTGCTCATCTACGATTGTGAATAATTTCAAACGATGTCTGCTTCCACCACATTAAAGTGAATAAAATGGATAGTATTCAAGCTTAGAAACATTGTCAAGTTAAAATATGAAAGACAAAGTCTTCCGATAAACTTATGACCAAAATTTTGTAACAATTGAGAGCAATCCTCAATTGCCAACACATCTTTTCCATAGTTAAACTATCGCCAAGATATTCGCATATGGGTAAAAATTGAAGAATTCTTATTTGTACCCTAATCTATGACTACCGACAATGCTTTTCGGCAAACTTAAATAGCTTTCATAAATAATACATTTAATAAATATTAATCCTTATCTTTTAATAAAAGCATTAAAATATTTTACATTAAAATATTAATCGTTGTAGTACAATTGCAAGTTCCTAAACAATCACCGAGGTATCTGTATAAGCATAAAAAAACGAGTTCTTATTTGTAGACTAATCTATGGCTATCGGCATTGGTATCTGACAAATTTAAATAATTTAAATAGATAAGACATTATTTAATGAATATTAATCTTCCAGGTATTTTATTAAAAATACTAAAATATTTTAGCAAAATCTATCGTTTTAGAGCAATGTTCAGCTAATAGATGATCAACGGGTCATTTACATAAGGATGTAAAAGGAGCTATTTGTAGACTAATCTATGACCATCAGCAATGCTTTCCGACAAACTTAAATAAGCAAGAAAGATTATAACATAAATTATTTAATGAATATTAATGCTTAAGATCTTTCAATAAAACCTTCAAAATATAATAACAAAATCTACTTTTTTTAAAGAACAATGTGCAGCTATCACCAAGACATCTACTTACGGGTAAAAATTAAGTTCATATTTGAAGTCTAATCTATGGCTACCGGTAATGCTTTCCGACAAACTTAAATAACCCAAAAAGATTATAGCATAATTTTTTAATGAATATTAATCCTTTAGAACTTTCATTAAAATCATCCAAAATATTTTAACACAAGCGATCATTTTAAAGTAATGTTCAACACAGCCTAATCTATGACTTCTAGAAAATGCTTTCTGACAAACGATTATAACATTAAAAAGATTATAACATAAATTATTTAATGCATATTAATCCTTCTGATCTTTCATAAAACCGTTAAAATATTATAATAAAATCGACTGTTTTAAGCATTTTGCAACTATTCAACTATCGCCAAGGCATTTGCTTACGGGTAAAAGTCGAGCAGTACTTATTTGAAGTCTAATCTGTGGCTACCGGTAATGTTTTCACACAAACTTAAATAACCCAAAAAGATAATAACATAATTTTTAATGAATATTAATCCTTTAATATTAATCCTTTAGAACTTTCATTTTAACACAAGCGACCGTTTTAAAGTAATGTTCAACACAGCCTAATCTATGACTTCTAGCAAATGCTTTCTGATAAACGATTATAACATTAAAAAGAATTCTAACAAAAATTATTTAATACATATTAATCATTCAGAACTTTCAATAATACCATCAAAATATTATTACAGCATTTTGCAACTATTTAACTATCACCAAGACATTTGCTTACGGACAGAAGTCAAGTAGTACTTATTGAAGACTAATCTACGGCTACCAGCAATGCTTTCTGAATAACTTAAATAACCCAAAAAATACTACGGACATAAATTATTTAATGAATATTAATCCTTCAGATCTTTCGATAAAACCATCAAAATATTATAACAAAATCGACTTTTTTTAAAGAAAAATGTGCAACTATCACAACTTACGGGTAAAAATTAAGGAGTTCTTATTGAAGTCTAATCTATGGCCACCGGTAATGCTTTCCGACAAACTTAAATAACTCGAAAAGATTATAGCATAATTTTTTAATGAATATTAATCCTTTAGAACTTTTATTAAAATCATCCAAAATATTTTAACACAAGCGACCGTTTTAAAATAATGTTCAACACAGCCTAATCTATCCAGCAAATGCTTTCTGACAAACGATTATAACATTAAAAAGATTATAACATAAATTATTTAACGAATATTAATCCTTCCGATCTTTCAATAATACCATCAATATATTATTACAGCACTTTGCAACTATTTAACTATCACAAGACATTTGCTTACGGGCAAAAGTCGAGTAGTACTTATTTGAAGTCTAATCTATGGCTACCAGCAATGCTTTCTGACAAACTTAAATAACCCAAAAAAGATTATAACATAAATTATTTAATGAATATTAATCCTTCAGATCACTCATCAAAATATATGAGCGCAAATACATGCAGCCCATATCACTCAATCGGAGCAGTGTTGTAGCTGCTGCTCTGGGCACTCTCCACAGAAGTTCCCCAAGCCTGCACCACTCACCTGTTGTGCGGAGTGACATTGGCCTTGCTGCGTAGCCGGGGTGGAAAGAAGGAACAACACAGAACTTCAAGGTCTGGGACGTCTTGCTCTCATTCGAGGTCTGCAACTCTCACTGACTGAGCCTCACGAGACTTTCTCTCTGCCTTTTTTCTAACCCTCAACTCGTTCCTCACCTACCCCTACCCCGATCCGCTTCTAACCTGTTGTTCCGTCCTCCCCCTTCCCCTCTTCACTTCGATTCTTTGATTGTTTTTCACGCACCGTGTTTTTGTCTACTTACTTGCTGGTGCTTCCACTGCCGTGAATCGGTTTCTACCCCCACCCCCTCCTCTCCTTTTTTCTTTTATTATTCTATTTTCTGTTTATCCACTCTTGAGGGAATGGCGCATTCAAAAGCCTGCTTGTGGGAATTTGGCGGTTGGGGTAGGTTCCGGTAAAAAAGGACAGTTCGTCTGCAAAAAATAAGTTTAAGACGGTTTATGGTAAACCTTATATTTTTTTAGCTAAGATAAATGGCTGTCTAAAATTGGACAAATATGGCTTCGTTACGCATATATATATAGAGAGAAAAAATAGATTTTCGAATGAAATATTTTGTTTTTATTTTCCTTTTCCTGTTTGGTACCTCCGGTCCAAACCAATTGCAAAGCTGAGAAATTTCTACATACCTTTTAAGACACAGTCGCGGATAACACAGTAATGAATAAATCACATTTAGTTTTGTTTACTGTTGGAGAGAAGCGGCATTTTTTAATGTGACGAAATTTCAACGTAAATGCCGTTGCTGAACCACCGCAACATGGCATTTCACTTCCGGTATGCCAACAAACTTCACTTCCGGACAATACAGCTTATTGCCACTTAAATTAATTTAGTATATTGAATTCTTTTGATGTAAATTTCTGCCATTGTAGATTTTGTTGTTGGCTGTTATTTATGCAATTTATTTATTTATTTATATTTTAAGTGGAAGCCTTCTGTAATAAGATCCTAATATTGATCGTTGTTGACAGAGGAGAATTTTGGCACTTTGCTGTTCTAAATATTGTAAATTATTACACATTTCTTTTTCAATTCCTACTATTAGTTCACACTCTCCCTGTCTATATTTCGTTCAAATTTTCAATCGTTAATGAAGTACTTTTTATTCATACACTCAAATTCAAGTAATTTTTTTAAACTTGTAGTGGGTGACACTAGATATTAAGACAGTTTTTTAAAATATTAATTCATCAAAAATAAAATTAAGAATTTTACAATAATTTACATGCAAACTGTTCGGTTTCCAATCAACATATACTTCCATGAAAATTCTGCTCAATTTTTTTTTCAATTTCTACTATTAGTTCAAACTTTCCCTATATCTATCTACATTGTTCAAATTTCCAATCGTTAATGAAGTACTTTTTATTCATACACTCAAATTCAAGTAATTTTTTTGCTTGTAGTGGATGACACTTGATGTTAAGACAGTATTTTAAAATACTAATTCGTCAAAATAAAATTAAGAATTTTATATTTTATGTGCAAATTGTTCGGTTTCGAATCAACATATACTGCCATGAAAATTCTGCTCGATTTTTTTTTTCAATTTCTACTATTAGTTCACACTCTCCCTATATCTATCTACATTGTTGAAATTTTCAATCGTTAACTAAATACTTTTTATTCATCCACTCAAATTCAGGTAATTTCTTTTTTTTTGTAGCGGATGACACTTGATGTTAGGACAATTTTTAAAAAATATTAATTCATTAAAAATAAAATTAAGAATTTTATAATATTTTATGTGCAAATTGTTCGGTTTCGAATCAACATATACTGCCACCAAAATTCTGCTCGATTTTTATTTTTTTGAATTTCTACTATTAGTTCACACTCTCTCTATATCTATCTACATTGTTCAAATTTCCAATCGTTAATGAAGTACTTTTTATTCATCCACTCAAATTCAAGTAAATTTTTTAAGACTTGCAGTGGATGACACTTGATGTTAAGACAGTTTTTTAAAATATTAATTCATTAAAAATAAAATAAAGAATTTTATAATATTTTATGTGCAAACTCTTCGGTTTCGAACCAACATATACTGCCACGAAAATTCTGCTCAATTTTTTTATTTTCAATTCGTACTATTAGATTACACTTTCTCGTTGTATATACATAAATCTTGTTAAAAGTATCAATCGTTAACTAAATACTTTTTATTCATCCATTCAAATTCAAATTTTTTTTTCAAACTTGTAGTGGACGACGTTGGATGTTGATACAGTTTTTTCAAATATTAATTAATTGAATAAATGTAATAAATTTTTAATACTTTAAATCGAGTTTCGGCAATTTGTAGCGAAAATTGAAATCAACAGAGAGTAGCTCAATCGTTAAAATGATGAGGATTTCAGTATTTTTCACTTGAAGGTGAAGAACGCGAGTTCAATTCTCGTGAAAATCAATAATATTTTGATAAATTATTTACATAAGTTGTAATTGTTTAATAAGAAGTAATTAAATAAAAAATTTCTTTGTTGACCTATGTAGGGATTAACTTTAATTTTTTTTAAATATTAATATTTATTATTTATACAGTTTTAATCACTCTAGCAGCTCTAGATTTTTTTTTGAAACCAAATAGGTGTGATTAATTTTTGTTTCAGATTAAACATTTTCAGTGACCTGCTAAAAATATAAATGTTTTTATTTTAAGAAAACTCATAACTTAATGGCATTCATTTATGTATTCTATATTATTTAACTATTTGCAGGCTGTTTTTGCAAATACTGTAATAGGTAAGCAATTGTAATAGATGCATAGAAACCTGGACAATTATGCTTTATAAAATACAAGAACAATGTTTTTATTTTATAATTCATTGGATCTATATATTTTTTTCAAATTTAGTTAGAACCTAGTCAAATTCCATTTTTTTTTTAAATTTACCTTCTTGCCTCTTTCCCTCTGTCCCTCTATTAACC
>JAOUZG010017540.1:3453993-3466955 GCA_026289955.1 Argiope argentata
CGTCAAGATATGTTGAGTATCAAATTATCGATCTGATCTTGAGGAATATTACTCAACTCATCAAGTACTACTCTAAAAAGTTCCAGTAGACATGTAGAAAATGATTGACGGGCTGAAAATTGTCATCCAAGTATGTCCCAGACATGCTCTACTCGATTAGAGTCCGGTGAAAATGATGGCCAGTCCATAAGGATGATATTCTTCGTTTGAAGGCATTCCTTTACGACGTTTGCCCAGTGAGAACAGGAATTTTCATTCATAACACAAATTTTGGACTCACTGCGCACAGAAACAAATATACATGTTGTACCACGTGACACACCAATAGATTTCGCCTGTTATGATTCCAATTTGAACATGCAGGGCAGTTTGGAACCCAGAATAATCTCTCCCTAAGCGAGCAACCCTGCAGCACCGTAAAGGTGTCGTTCGATGGTGTTCTCTTGGTGGTAACGGATACCTGGTGCTCTCCATGTGAAATTCTGACGAGAATCAGACTGTAAACTTAATCTGGACTCGTCGGAAAAATCACACAAGTCCACTGTTGCGATGTCCACAATGCGTGCTCTCTACTCCAGGCTATCCGCAGGCGGTAGTGAGTTACAGTAAGTGGAACACGTCTGACAAGCCTACGAGCATATAGACCAATTTCCCCTAAGCGTCTGTACACGGTCTCCCTTGAAACTGTAGTAACAGTGGCTGAAGAGAGCTGTCGAGACAGATCTAATGTTGTGGTCTGTCTTTTTCTTTTGGGAATAGCTGCCCTAATATTGTTCTTCATTTGCCGTTGTAACCCCTGGGGGCGACCTGTTCTATAACGTCTTCTCACGTTACTCTCATCTTGGAACCGTTGCCATAGCCTGGAGATGACACTCTGAGAGATTCCAAGATTCCTGAGATTATTCCAGAAAATTACGCCCATATTCAAGACGACCGATAATTCTACCACGTAAAAAACATCTATATGCGTCCTTTTGTGTCATAATTATACGGTTTTAGCTCTGAAAGGCTTATAAAGCGCTTGCGAATAATTTTACTTCTTTGCCTGTATTCCTTATACATCACCCTCTTATACTCTCGTCTTTGTGACGTATTATCGGTGCCCTCTGGTGGCTTCCTGCAATTTGTTTATAATTTTTGAAGATGTGTGTAGTCATTTTACTAGTGATATATGTATTTTAGAGTTACGGTGATATATGTATTTTTTCTACACTGTATAAATTGAAATGAGGTGTAAATGAGGATAAGTCATTTTCCTCATTTACACTAAACAATGTCACTGATTTTAAAAAAAGGTATTGAAAATGTCTTACTATTACGTTAAAACTTATTCGAGAGTAAAGTATAATGAAATTTAATGATTTGTTGTAGTATGGTTTCTGAATGTTATTTACTAAAATTTTAAAATATATTCTTGTGTCTGGATTCTTCGTTTAAAAATATATCCTTGGATTTGAAATCCTTAATTCGATTCAGAACTTTAAAAAATACTTTTGATTCCTTCAAAAAACTGAAATAAGCTTAAAGACTATATTAAAATTAACAAAAGCAGTTCAATGGGTTCTTCAAAATACCCTAATGTTTGAAATTTTTATACATTTATATGGGAGTTTAACCAAACCTTCTAAAAAAATTAGACTCTTCAGATTGCGGGGTTTTAGTGGCGTGCTGTCTAGGGTTTTTTTAAATATTTACGGGTTAGTTTCTAAACCAAGATTAAAATAATGCAAACGAAGGATGAAGAGACTTTTTTAAAAAATAAAAGAATTTATTTAGAGTTAAAGGGGAATATTTACAGGGAAATATTAAAAAGAATTAAAACATCCAGATATTAAATAAACAGAAAGTTGGATTATTTCCTCTAGGAGGACGTTAGAAGTGGGAAAACATTATGGCTGAAAACATATTACCGCGTAGCTCGCATAGCTTTGCGAGCAGGAACCGCTAACGCATGGAGACAGTCGTCTTTCTTTCACGGATGTTAGTGGGGCCTCTGGCTCAAAATTAATTGGGACAGTTTTTCAAAAGCTGGATAGATGGTGTTGTTCTGGAATGCTGTACTAATTAAAAGTATTGTCCTCTGTGAAATGATCTAACCTTTTTCAACTCTCGCTTTGAATTACGTCTGCCATCGGATGTTGATAAAACAAAAAATGTAGGCAGATGATGGTTAAATAAAATAGCTCCCTGGGATATCCTGCATTTAATTAATTGTACAGCGCTTTCAAAGATTCAAGCGAATGAAAAAATTCATCTAAAACTTTAAAAAATGCTCAATAAAAAAATTTTAAAAAATTAAAAATGTGAGTACTTTTTTAAAAACTTCAAGAATTTTAAAAAATTAAGATTTTTTTTTATTTAACTGTTGGGAAAAAAACTTTATTGTTTGTTGTTGTATAGTTGAAATGTCTTTTTTTATAGATGGTAAGAAAAAAATGCCATTCAAAAAGTTTTAAATAAATGAAAGGTAAATTCAAGGCGTTTTTTAAAAATATTTCAGTCGACTCTAATTCAATCAATTTAATAACTATTTATAGTTATCAATCTTCATATTTCGATCGTTTTCTTGATGGAAACATTATTTGTGACAACAAGATATAGATTTCGTTATGACGAATATATTGCACATATATATTTTTCAATTATTCCTCCAAAGTATTTACAAAAAGATAACCCTTAATACTACCATTCAGTTTTCGATGTTGACGTTTGAAAATTTAATCCATTTCAAAAGCCGGAGAAAAGCTCACCTTAGCAAAAATATTGTTTTACATAGTTATTCGAATATTAAATTCAGTATTTTCTACAATTTCTTTTATTCTTTTAAAATTTTATTTAAATCTTTTGAAACATTTCTCAAAATTTTAGCTAAAAAAAAAGTTGAGGAACTAAACAATTGTAGCACCCCCCCCCCTTAAATGTTAGTTGCCGCACCCTTTTCTTGAAAGTTTATCATTTGAATGAATTGTAAGCGAAATCTTTGTAAAGAATTCGACAACAAAGAGAAAAACAATATTAGAGTGAACTGTCTAAGATTATTTATTTTTAGAACTTATTTATCTTCGAAAGTGGATGCATTGATGAAGGCTTTTTTTTTTTTCAGAAACGGAGATTATTTTATTTTCTGTTTCTCTTATACCAAGTATTCCCAACGGAAAGAGTAAATCAATTGCCATGTATGTTCGAAATTCTGTGTTTATTACGGAAAAAAGTAATAACCGATGTTGATGAAAATTGTAAAACTCCGAATGGCTACATAAACAAAGTGGGTGTGTTGTTAAAATTTCAGCTCTTTAACTATGAATCGAGTTTGAAAAAAATTATATCCGGTAACATAAGATTCCAAAACATGTTCTTTTTTTCAATTCGTACTGTTAGCTCACGCTTTCCCTATCTATATTTATATATATTGTTCAAATTTTCAATCGTTAATAAAATACTTTTTATTCATCAACTCAAGTTCTAATACTTTTTTAAAGCTTGTAGGGGATGGCACTTGATGTTAATGAAGTTTTTTCAAATATTAACTCATTAATTTTTTATTAATTAATTTAAAAATTTAATTTTCTTGCCAAAAATCTTCATTTTCCAAGATAAGATACAAATTCAATTTGCTTTTTCCAGACGCTTATGAGTTTAGAATAAACATTTTTCAGACCAATTATTTCAGACGATTCTGTTTATTTTCTTAATGTTTGATGCGTTTAAAATTATACATTTTTAATTAATTGATTTTTCCGATTCAATTTAAAGTAGTGTCGAATTAAAATAATACATAATGAAGAAATTTAGAAATTTTTAATCTGTATTGCGTTATCCTAACTGGCGTAGGAAATTCATGTATTTTGTATTGCCTCAATTGGCGCTGAATCCTGAATTAGAGTTGAAAATTCAACGCTAGTATGGTATTTTGATCAATTATTTATAGCAATTGTAATTATTAGGCCAGGATATCCTGGTTCCTGGCGTTGGATTCACATCCTTGGAATTATGAATCTCTAAATTTTTCAAATTTCCTTGAATCCGAAAAACATATTTTTGCAATTATATCTATTTTTATGCGCAATGACTCCAACTCGTGTTAAGTAATATGAAGAAATTTTATTACATGGGATTTAGAACCCATATGCAGGTCATCATAATTTTAAAGTTATCATGCGAGAACATAAATATTTTTAAGCCATTATTTGTCTTTATGAATTTAAGTCATTAACCAATTTAAACTGATTTGAAACAATCACGAGACTTTTCTGTCATCTATGATGTCTGTTAACAGCAATGTTGTGTTCTAAGTCAGCCTTTTGAAAATGAATCTGTTAAGAAGAAGCATATGTAATAATAAAACCATACTGGTATAAGCTGGTCAACCTTTTATAAACGCATCTGCTTTGAAGGAAGCATACATAATAATTAATGCCATACTGGTGAAAGGAAATAAAAAATAATTTTTGTACGTAAATTTCGGAGACATTAGAACCTCCTAGCCGAAACAACATCAAGTTCTCACATGATAAAAAGAAAGAAAACACAGGTGTTTCTCTGTTTTATTTACCAATTTTATTAGAGGGTGTAAACATCACAAAATTAATTTGTAACTTCTAAATTATCACAGTATACAAAGAATAACAAAATTAAAGAAGTATCTTATTTATTTAAATTACAAAATAAATTTGCTATTCAGTCTGTGGTACCGTTACAAGTTTTTGATATGTGATCTTCAAAAACATAATTCATCAATTGTATTGCCATTAAGGGACGTAATTTTCTACAAAAATTAACAGTTGTCGAAAACGCTTTTTCTACGCTAGTTAGTAGTACTGTTGGCACTTTTCCCAATATACTTTTGATATACTTTTTCCAAGTATATCCTCTAAATCATCATCAAATAAATCGATTTCTCGTCGGATGGTTTTAGGTATAGAGGATTTTTCTATTGTATTTTGTTTTGTTGAAATTTTTATCATGTCAGAACATGATATTGTTTTAGAAATGAGGTTTTTTGGCGTCAACAAAAACCCGTAGGCAAAAAATAAAAGGAACCCGTAGATGAAAAATTAAAATTTTATTATCAGCACGAGCTTCTAAAAAAATCAGCTTTTAACGATACGTTGCCATCGCATTTACAAAAGCTCTGATTTTTTTAAAAAAAATAAGTTAACGACTCTAGCAAATAAAACCCAGAAAAATGTCATTTTGAGCAGATGATTAGATGAAATGAAATAAATCGGAAACTGGATTTTTTTTTAACAGTCAATGCGAGACAAAGTTTTTTTTTATCGTTTGCTGTGCTAAAGTGACTCATTCAACAAAACAGTTAAAATGAATAAAAATGTAATTTAACTTGCACGAGCACGTGGTGCTTGGCCGTTCAAGAAATGATGTTCTGACATGATACATTGAAATAGGCATAGCGGATTTCAATTTAATCTTTTTATTTTATTTATAGCCAATTCTAATTTTTGTCCAAGAGACAATTTCTTTTCACTATCGACATTAGTGTCACCATAATTTTCGACAACTGTACTGATTCCTTCTGAATGTGTATAGGTTTGTGGATAAAAAGAATTAAGAGAATTTGCTATAAACTTGTTGAGATTTGAATTGGATAGTCTTTTTTCTGCTTTTTCATTTTCATTTTTATTAATCATTATAATTGTGTAATTATCGTAAGATGTTTTCAATATCAGTATACCTTTCTTCTGTTATATTTTTCAACGTAATATTTAATTCTTCAGATAGTGATGTGCGCTGGTCTTTCAGTGACTACGACATGAAATTCATCATTGCATTAACGCCTGCGCAAAACCGTAGAAGGTTTTACAATCCGTTGACAAACAGTATTTTATCATTTCTCTTAAATGAAGTTGAAGAATTGAAATTCTAACAAATATTTTTTTAATCACCCCCCTTTTGCTTGTAAATGCAATTTTTGAATTTTGCTATTCTACCAAATATTAATAATTGCTATTTCTGCGGTAAACACAAAATTTGATGAACCCGGTCAAACTTATTATAAACTAATATTAAAATCCTCTTATGTAGAAAAAAGTGAGACATTATTTTATATGATTTAAACGTAAAAGAATATATGCATAAACAAAGGAAGCGAAAGAATGAAGTAAACACAAAGAACAACTAAAAGATGAATTATATAAACAGGAGAAAGAGATAAAGCTGCGATACTTTCTTTTGTTTCTTTGCCAAATTCCGGAATAAAATATTACAGATATAAATCGAAATATATGCTTTCTAAGAAAGTATTTCGTCTTCCGATATTTTTTTATTCTTAAAAGGTGAAACATAAATCGATGACCGAAAAAAATATAAATAAAAAAATCCTCTATAAATGACAATCATAGCCGGAAAAAACAATGAGCAGATTTTCAAGATAACTAAACACATCATATTTCTACGAGTTGTTGGACATTGTCTATAGTTTTCATAGGCATGGAATTTTTTTATATCCTTCTGTGTAACAGATTGTCTAGGGTGTTGAACCTCAGTTATATATAAATGGATAAGAAACATTCCGCCAGAAACGAATATTTCCCTTAGAATATTTATTTTAGAAACTTTAAAAAGTTCAATGAATGGTATATTATCCAAGAACATTTTGACTAACCTGTTTAGAAAATTTGTTCTAATATAAACTTAACCTGTTTACTGGATATAACGAAATATTTCAATACAAAACGGGGTGAATACGAGTTAATACCAGTTAACAAATTAAATAGATTTCCTTTAAATGTAATAAGTATGTGGTAAAAGATTGTATAAATTACTATCGTATAAATCCGTCTACATTAATATTAAAATGCCAAAACTGAGTTAATTTTTTTAAAATTAATTGCCTAAAATCCTTTTTAATGCTTTTATTTTTTATTGTTGTAGGTTACTGAATGAACCAAAAAAACTACATCATTTATTTATCGTCATGCTATAACTTTTTCCCCTTATTTGTAATCCGAAATAAAACTTCTGTTGTCTGGCTGGCAACGCTTCAGTCGACAATAAATTAATTTCAAAGCAAATCAAAAAAATCGTTTGAAATTCCATATTATTTATTAAGAATATTCTTCTGTGTTTTCATGCCGTTCGCATTTGTTATTAAATTGTTATTCTTATTACTTAATATTTATTGTTAAAAGTAAAAGCTGACTTTCGATATTTTTTTTCTGAGCTGGAATTCAATAACAGGTCTGAAAATTCAATCATTCATATAATTAATTAATGCACATTGAAGCATGTTACAGATTTTCTTTTTTTTCATTTAGGTTAGTACTTATTATTTATTTTATTTAAATTTATGTATGTGATAAAAACATCTGCTGCTTTATTTTGATAAGATAAGTAAATAAAAGCGCTAAAAAATACTTATTGATACCAAAAATAGGCTTATTTTTTGGTTTTATTCAAAGATTAATGAAATTCAAGAAATTTTTGTTTGTTTTTTAAGATAATATAAACGTTATTTTGGACCATTTGGAATTTAGTTTGATTGTGACGATTTTACAATATTTCATTTTTCTAAGAAAAACACATTTTACCATGCACTTCATAATTACGATCCTTTTATAAATTACAAATTGCTTCTAGTAATAAATTGATTTTTCAGGAATATTGGTGAAATTAAATTTCATTTAAATTGTTTATAAACTATTTCATGTTCTTGATTCCGGAAAAAAATGTCAGACATTAAAGCAAATATTGTTTTAACTGTTTTACATATTATTATTTTTTGTATGCGAAATCTTACAATATTTGTCCATTTGTCCTATATAATATCTAAGTTCTATTAAAAACGTAAATATCCAGTTCTTTTTTTTTCCTTTAAATTTCATGATATTATATTTTAATTTTTTTATTCGTCTTGTAAAACTATACATAAATTAAACAGAAGAGATATTCTTGGGCTAAAAATAAAATTTGATTTCAAAAAAATTGATGGAATATTGAAAAAGATTTAAATCTAAGGGCACAATTAAATGTTAATAATAATAAATAAATAAATAAAATTATAAAATTTAGGGAAAGACTTACATAATTATTAAATAAATACAGTTAAAAATACATTAAATTTTTTTGAAATGGAGTTAATTTTTTATAGAATAATATTTTCAATCATTATAATGGAATAAAAAATATCAAATTAATTTTTAAAAATCTAAAAAAATCACTTTGATATGAACATTTCTGGCCGTCAAGATATATATGTATTAACTTTTATAGCTGTGAGTCAAACGGTCTGTTACATAAAAAGTCAACAAACACATTCATCTTTATTGTTAGTAGAGCTTTGCAATTTATTAATATAATCCCAAATGGAATGCCATTTCATGAATAAAGGAATTTTATGCCACGTACCGCAAAATTCCTGACTATATAATAAAAATAACCGTAACCTTGCATTACGTTCTGTGGCGAAAGTTTTACCAAAAAAAAATTATAGTAATTTACTACAGCAAATCTTATTTCTAAGAAGTAAAATAAAGTTATAAAAATGATTTGGCCTAGAATAAAAATAAGAAATATTTCCGATAAACTATTTAATTTCTAATATCTTTCATATATGCTTGTTTTTGAGAATTCTATTCATGATTTAAATCAAAAGCAAACATGAAATAAGGCTGAAACCTGAACCTTGCTTGTACTTAAAATTCATGAAATTCCCGCATATCGAAACTCGTTATAGTGGAAGAGGTTCATTCTCCTCATTAATTTTTATCTGTAATAAATCTTAATATTTTATGTTAAGGATTATTACTCATTATTTTCTGCAATATGTAGAATAATTATACTTTACTGTGATATAAAAAATTCTTTTACAAATATAATTGAATAATATTAGCATAAAAAATTTTATATATAAATGTATATTTATATATAACTACTAAACTACTTTTCCTCATTCAAAACATTCTTTTTTGCTACTTTTTCAATAAATCAACACTAAATAAAAAATTTATTTTCTTTTTTATTCGAAACATTCCGTTTTGTTGCATCTTTTTAATTAACGTCAAATGAACAAAATTTTATATTAAAATTATAAACTACTGTTTAAAAAACAGCTGTTTTTAATCTGAAAATATTTTTATAATATTATTAATATATTTTATTCCTATTCAGCCAGTGACAAATTTTGAGAAGTCTGAGAATTTCGAACTTATCTAATTGATTTTCTTATTAAAAAAAACTATGCCAAATTAGCAGAGCTTTATTCTATAGTCATAAACCGCTTTTTAGGAAACGACGATTTTTAATCGGAAAATATTTTTATGATGCTATTCATATATTTTATACTTACTCACTTAGGGTAGAATTTTGATGACTTTTGCGTTTTTAATTATCAAATCGGCGATTAAACATATTATCTTTATCCAACGCATTCCCTCTCATTGCGATTTTTTCTTTAAAAACAGCGCCAAATGAACAAAGTTTTATTATATAATCATGAATATTATTAATTGAAAAATATTTATATGATGATAAATACGTTTTTTTCCGCCTAAGGCAGCTTTTGAGTAATTTGTGAACTTCTAATTTGTCTAATGAGCGATTAAACATATTCTCTTTATTTGAAGCATTCCCTCTCATTGCGACTTTTTCTTTCAAAACTGCACCAAATGAACAAAGCCTTATTATATAATTATGAATTATATTAATAGAAAAATATTTGTATGAGAATGCGTACATTTTTTATTCGCCTAAGGCAACATTTTGAGTAGTTTGTGAGCTTCTAATTTGTATAATGAGCGATCAAATATATATTATTTTTTTTTCAAAACAATACTTTTTGCTACTCCAAAAACAACGCCAAGTGAATAAATATAGAAAGCTCCATACTTTCTTCTGACGTTTGAAAAGAGTTACATGACACTTGGTAAATATATTTTAAATCTTCGTATGTAAATGCGATGTTTCGGAAATATATTAGCTTCCGCTCAGACGCACCTTCCTGAATTTATTCAAGATGAATTCCTGTCACGTCGCGGCACATTTGCAATTGAAAAAAAAAAGAACAAAAGCCTTCAGTGAAATCGAAAATAATCTCTTCAATGAAAGTGGTAAATAAAAATTCAATTAAATTCGATGAGTAATTCAGTTATTGACCCGGTATAGTCTTGATACCAATCGTATTTCGTCGAGTCAAAGAAGCTGACAAAAACGGACACCTGCTCTATTATGCAAAATATATTCCCCAGCCACTCGCAAATCAGTCATTCTTTATTTATCTTTCCCACCAGAATCTACGGATTGTTCTACACTTGACAAATTGTCAGCTATTTTGTCTTTTTTTGGTAATTGTCTTTAAAATGTCTTGTCTGTTAAACGGCTTCGGATTTTATTAAACAATGGGATTGTTTCTTATCCTGTCATTCAGGATTTTCATCCGGAGATTAATTTTTCGGCTTCGGGCTGTTCTCGTGAGTTAAAGATGACCAAAGGGGATGATTTAACGAGGGTTTAAAGTCCAGAGACTTTATGGCTTTTGGGGCGTGTATTTGCTCTAAATTGATGATGGTGGACATTCACTATGCGATTGATGAATCGCCTTTAAACTAATGAGTTTCTATCCTCTACTAAGTAATCCAACCACTTTCCATTATTTTCACACAGTCGATATTCTTTGCTTCCTGATTTTGTCTTGATAGTGGCATTGGGCACAGGATAACGATTTCCGTGTTATTCTTTTCCATTAAAAAATATACTATAATTTGGTAATGAAAGATAAATAAAAATATCGACAAAAATGCAGATATATTAAAAGGCCAACTATTTTGGGGTTGTACACGAACATTAAATTTCACTTATACTAAATAGATAAAGAGAAAGTATTGTGGTTGTTTTAAAATGGGATTTTTATGTTTTGATGAATCCACAAGTTTTCAGACTTTTTGAGTCAGTCTTTGAGTCTAAGTTTGTCTAGTGTAGTCAAATACTACCAGATTTTGGAGACATCGCATTCGATGGTTAACTATATTTAATTAAGTATTCCGTGCATAACTTGGTGCCTATGATTCTGTCAACTAAGAAAAAGTTTACGTTCTGAAGCTGAATCCCATGACATTATAGTGCCATTAAAAGGCTTAAATGCCGCATAAAGAGATCGAATCTATTATCATGTGAGAACATGGTGTTGTTTTGCTCATAAGGTTTTCATGTCAGCGAAATTTACGGGAAAAATATTTTTACCTGCTTTTACCAGTATTGCATCATTATTATGTATGCTGCTTTGATAGAAGATACGTTTTTAAAAGGCTGAAGAAGAACTATGACATCCTAGCTGTTATATCATCTCAAAATCGGTCGAGCTCCAAAACGTGCGTGCGTGCGTGCGTGTGTGTGTGTGTGTGTGTAATAATATTTTTTAAATTAATTAAACCCTAATTAATTTCCAAAGCTTTATCTTAATGCAGCCCATAGTAACATAATTCAAAAATATTCTCTTATTTGCTGATCCATTCCACTTTTTTCTAGTTAATTAATTCAACAGAAGTTTTTTAACATTTCTAAATCAGCTATACGCCGGTTACTTCCCCATACTCCTAGTGTAGAGATAAAATTGTCAAGCTTAGCGCATTGTATTAAAAGATCTCTATGATTCCCTTGCGCGAGCTGTACATATGATTGACATGCTTCAAAGATCCCTATTAAAATCTAAGGATACATATTTAGAGGGATAAAAGTTTAATTAGCTTTTAGTCATTCCGTTTTGTGTCGTTCTGTGTAGTGCTCGTCGCTTTTTCTTGTACGTAATGCCTGCTTTCCGTGGTAGAATAAAACAATATAAACTACGTCATAATTGGAACAATCACAATTTTACGTCAGTCTTTTAAACACGCTTCTGCTTTCAAAGAAGCATATATAATAATAATGCAATGCTGGTAAAAGTAGGTAAGAATAATTTTTGCCCGGCATCAAACCTCCTAACGGTGGTAACTAATCGGAGGCATCAAAACCTCCTAACCAAAACTACATCATGTTCTCACGTGATAAAAAGTGGAGTCACAATATCACGAAAATTAGAAGATAAATGAGCCAGATATTTAAAGTTTTAATAGTTCCATGATGTTTCGACGCTTGCCTTTCTTAAGATGAGGTTAAACAGGTGTTTAAATAACACATTGTGAATATCAGGGATCAATTATTGCTACAAAAAGAGTTGTTAACGAAATAATGTCCAGAGAGTTAAATGAAAGTAAACACAATCAACATTCACGGGGTACAAGTTGGTCGCCAAAGACAGCCAGTATGATAATAATGCAATAATATTCTAGCTCCATAGAATACACATGAAGGGACGTAACTCATTGGAAATGACGGTATTACTTTTTTTTATTCTACCATGTCCCGTCGACCTTGAGTCAAATGACCGATATCCGTTTTTGCAGTCATTTTACTCGGAAGAATGAGTAAAAAAAGAAAGGGACATGCGAACGGACACATCCGAGTTCATTGGAATGAGCAAGCCAAACCACGACGCAAGAAAAAGCGAAAAAACCACCGACATTTTTTGTAAGCCGAATCGAAATCCGTTTTGACAGCGACAGTAGCGCAACACTAGGTTCCCTCGCAATGATCTTTCATTCGTCTCTCAACTGGAGCAGAGGCCGCTTAGACTTTTTATAATGAATCTCAAATGTACAACGGATATTATAATTCTTTGTATGAGTAATAACGTTCCAACAGCAATGATTGGTCTAGTGAATCTACAAACTTTTATTTACTATTTAGCCGTGTTTGTTGACTAGTTCGTTTGCAGGAGACATCAGTTATATTTAATTTGAGGTATTATCCCGCGGTATTTGAGTACCGATATTCATATTTGAGTATCTGTATTTGAGTTGATACTCATATAATGAGGTATTTGAGTTGATACTCATATAATGAGGTATTTGAGTTGATACTCATATAATGAACGGCATTTGAGTCGATACTCATATAATGAACAGTTTTTGAGT
>JAOUZG010017540.1:3470420-3480807 GCA_026289955.1 Argiope argentata
TATTATTAAATATATTATATAAATTTTTGCTGGCAAAGAAAATAATTAAAAAATTCATATCAATTTATAATACGTTGCAGCTATTCTTTTGAAAATATTACTCTTGGTTTATAAATATGAATCATTATTTGCAATGAAATATTAAATAATATAAAAACATGTATATATATTATTAAATATATTATATAAATTTTTGCTTGCAAAGAAAATATTTAAAAAATTCATATCTGTTGTTGTTGTTATTCTTTTGAAAATATTATTCTTGGCTTTTAAATATGAATCATTGCTTGCAATGAAATATTAAAAAATACAAAGATAGATATTTTTTTAATATATCTTGTAATTTTTTGCTTGCAAAGAAAATATTTAAAAGATCCATATCAATTTATAATATGTTGCAGTTATTCTTTAGAAAATGTATTTCTTAGCTTATAAATGTGAATCATGCTTTGCATTAAAATATTAAATATTAATAAAAATTAATAAAATATTAAATAATATAAATATACATTTTATTCAAATATATTATATAATTTTTTGCTTGCAAAGAAATTATTAAAAAAAACATTAAAATGAAATCCTCTGTGCATATTTCAATGTATCATGTCAGAACATTGGAATGTTGACCCAATGCCATCTTTGTCATTCCATCTTGACATGAAATTTTGACTAAGCTTTGATATACAGACATTTGGCGCATAGGTGCTTTCTTTAACATGAAATTAACAGGGTTTATTATATGAGTTTTAAAGAATATTTTTGTGTTAATTCTACTTTTAGACAGACCGGTTGGGGCAACACTGATGACTGGCCATCCGGTTCTTCTTTTTCGGGTAGCAAAAAATATTTTGCCTGCCGGCTAGCAATCGTCTACAATAGCAAATCTGAGCAATGCATGTGCTAACCGTGCATTGTTTTTTAAATGGGTCCAGTAATAAAGAAATTTGTGAACCAAAATCGAGCCAAATTGAAAAGAAAAGCCAATAACGAATCTGTTAAGTTGGCGATAGAAGGTGAAAGTTAATTCTATTTTTAAACATTGGAGGTATTCACAGATTAGCTGGCAAGATTCAAGAATGAGGGAAATTAAATCCGAAATTATACTTGATAAAGTCTCCAGAGCATTCACAGATATATTGGTATGAAAAGACGGACGTACTAGCAAACACGGTCACAGAGTCAAACCCATTGCTGAAATAGATAGCTTCAGAGGATTCAATTTCTCATTATTAGGATACCTCACTAGAAACAAGTAAAACAAAAAATAAATTCTTTAAGTCAATTCCAACTTAGGTCTTTTTACTGACTAACTACTTAGGTCAATTTTATTTTAGTTAATCTTTATCAAATAATTACCATCCATATAAATATGTTTATACGCATGACAGAATCGCAATATTAAATGGCAATTTTCACACTACGCATGCGTGAACTTTCAACGCCAAGTAAGGCAACGTAAATGCACTAATTTTCTACGCTAGTTCAGGTAACGCGATACAGATTAGAAATGTTTAATTTCCTTTATTATGTTTTATTTTAATTCAAAAATACTTCAGAATGAATCCAAAAAAAATCGATTCATTAACAATGTTTAATTTTAAATGCACGAAATACTAAGAAAATAAACAGAATCGTTTGAAATAATCGGTCGAAAACATGTTAAGCCTGACCTTATAAGCGTGGGAAGGGGGTGAAATGAAGTTTTACTCATTTGGCGATGGGAGAGATTTTTGGCGGGAAAGTTAATTTTTAATTAATGAAAAATTAACCAAATTAATGAATTAATATTTGAACAAACCGTATTAGCATCAAGTGTCATCCTCTACACGTTTAGAAAAACGTATTTCAATTTGAGTAGATGAATAAAAAGTATTTCATTAGCGATTGAAAATTTGAACTATATATATATATATATATATATATATAGATAGATGGATGGATGGATGGATATCGCGAAGGATATTGGACAGCATCGGCATTGTCGTGCGGAAACAAGCCTCCTGTATATGTATTTCAATAATTTGAGTTAAGAAAAACTGTTGTTATTGTTGTTGTTTTAATGGCCCTTGCCATGGACAAGAACAATTTTAATCGAATAATTGCATCTCGTTTTTGAAGTAACGCAAACTAGGGCCAAGAGTACGACTTAGTTACACACTCACCTTATTCGCTTGCACATCCCCTTTTTACAGAGGGGGGCACATTCACAATCCTCACAGATAGAACACAGAAGAACAACCATACCGCAACCAGGACTGTAATCCAGGTGGCTCAGATCACATGGGAGACGTGCTACCTCTGTGCCAAGACGTCGGCTATAAAAGAAAAGTAAAAATTTCATTAAAATATCTTTACACTTATGTTTTCCTGAGTGATATTTAAAATAACACGTTAAAAAATATATAATAGAAATCTGGCACAGGAGTTGCTCTCTTTCTCGTGATCTGAGCGTCCTGGTTTCAAGTCTCGGTTCGGGCCTGGTTGTTCAATCTGTGAAATGTGATAATATACGCTCCTGTAAAAAGGGGCCTTGAAAGCTAATGTAATGCTTTATCTAAGACGCACGCATGGTCTTAGTCGACGCTGCTTAAACAAGACATGCACCGTCGGCATAAGATTGCTGACTACGCCAGCAATCTTGTCCATGGCAAGTGCCATTAGAAACAACAACATACGACAAACCAAATCAATTGTTGACAGTATGTTGGTATAAACCTTCTTATGCAAAATAATAATAATAATATATTTAATATTAAAACTTCGTAGGTATATCGCATGAGCAATCAATGATTAATTAATTGTCTCTAATTCTTCACTAAAGAAAACTTCCCTGTGCTTCATAGTATTTGTAAGTAAAATTTGGAAATGTTTTTAATAATTCGGATTTTGATAAAAAAAAAGACGAATAAATTTAGTAAGTTTACATCGTATATCATATTATATTAAATGCATTTATAGTTCTGAGATAAGTAAAAACACATGTTTATAACTATCTTAAGATATGAGTCTAAAGACAAAACAAAAACTCCAAAAAGCTAACATATCGTTAAATCTTGTTCAGCATTTTCCCTCTACTCGCAAAGCTGCAAAGAGCGACTGCTTAAAACCAATGACATTTTTATGATACCTAAATATACGATTTGACTTCATCGGTTCATTCGATCAAAACCAAAATATGTATAACAGTTCTAAATTATAACTTTGGAAAGGATGTTATCTACCCATTACATTCAATCAACCCTTTCCAATCCAGCGATAACCCCAGAGCCATTGCAAAGTCCATTATCTTCATCAAAATTCGAAGAATTTACTTTCTTTTCTTTCTTTTTTTTCTTGCTTAGCATAAACGAATCGGCTAATTTTACGGCAGAAATTCACCAAAATATCTCGACAAGCATTTCCGTCATGAAAATCGCAGATCAAGGAACATAATTCCACTTTCTTCCACCCCCTCCCTCCACCCCACCATATTGTAATCGTGATGACCAGAAGCTATTTTGAGACCCAAGTTGCGTGATAGCTTTTAAACGCACCAGTGAACCTCTACCAGTGCAAGGAATCATGGATTACTACGATACACCAACGCCACTGAACATGGCAATATGGTAATCTATGCCGCACAGAAAAAAAAACTTCAAACCATAAGTTTTTATTCTTGAAGTATACGGATAATAACAGCAAAATATCATTTTTGTAAATGATAATGACGACGAATAGGTCCCAAGTTAATTTGGTGTGCTTTAGTTGATGAAGTTTGTATCCATTTGAAAGTATGCTATCATATTCCAACGATGGCCGCCCTTGAGATACTATACTAGTTTTATGCAGTATATGATTTAGGTTTATACCTAAAAACGGTATGTTTAATGATACATGACGCTGTGCCATCTGCATTTGGGTTCTTAAAAGTGAAAATCATTTGCGGTAACTTTTTGGCAGGCAGATAATAAGTGGGAAGTCTACAAAACTGGAAAAAAATTGAAAGAATATTATTCTGGATTTTATTATTCAGTTTATGATAATGTATTTGATTCGAATAACTATGAAATTTAAGCAAAGGATCATTACTTAACATGTCTAGTCAGAAAATTGTTCCAGACATAGATTTGCTCTGTTCGAAAATTCCAGAAAAGGATGCTTGTCTTCCTTCTTAATTAAATCCAATTTTTATTAATTCGAGGATGTAAAAACGTAGCTTGTTCCCAAAATTTTCTAATCTTATAATTTTAAAAGAGCAATTCTTATATATATTTATGTATAAATTTATTTATTTCATGTATCTCAGTTCACCCGTTTTGGATCAAATTTATATTTGGATGAGGTTTTGCAGTATATATTTATCTATATGGGTATCTTTCTTGAAAAAACGTGGTTTGACGCACACAAAATGAAAAAAAATTTATAACTAACTATTAGAGCCTTTTTATCATGTCAGGACATGACATTGTTTTTGGGATGAGGTTTTTGGTTTCAACAAAAATCCGTAGGCGAAAAAATAAAAATTTCATCATCCGCAGGAGCATCTCAAAAAAGCAGCTTTTAATAACGCGTTGCCATTGCATTCACAAAAGCTCTGATTTTAAAAAATAAGTAAATGACTACAGCTAATAAAACCTAGAAAAATGTCTCTTTGAGCACTTGATTATATGAAATGAATAGAAAATGCGATATTTTTTTTAAACAATCAATGCGAGACAAAGTTTATTGGATCGTTTGCAATACTAAAGGGACTCATTCAATGAAACAATTAAAATGAATAAAAATATTATTTAACTTGCACGAGCACGTGGTGCTTGGCCGTTCAAGTAATTATGTTCTGACATGAATCAATGAAATAGGCATAGCAGACTTCATTTTAATCTTTTCTATAAGTTCTCATGCTGACAATATTATACAGCGCCATTTCTTAAGGTTTTGTGGGTACTTTTCCGTTAGCCGGGCGCCAGCAAAAACTCACCTAAGAAATTTGGCGTAATTCTACATTATTTGGCGATTTTTCACATTAAAATCAATGTAAGGAATTTGACAGAATTCTAAATTATTTGGCGATTTTTCTTTGGTGCCCGGCTAACGGAAATGTACCATTTTGTGGTACTTACATTGTATTAAGATCGGATTTCATCATGGTAAATGTAAGTTAAAAAAATATAAGTAACAAAAGATAAACTGTAAAACAAATACTATAACAGAGCAGATTGTTGTGAATAACATATTAAACTAAGTCCATTCATGACTTTAAAAAAAAATTAAACGACCAATTCATGTGTAGATAAGATTGAAAACTATTCATATATAATCATCAGTATGCGATTCGTGTCACTTTGTATTATCCTGAAAAAAACACAATTTTTCAGAAGAAAAAACGTGAATGAAACTTGGTCTCCAAGGTATTAACGAACTTACCCCTCTATCTCCACATAAATTTGTGGGCTTTTCGCCTGCTTTGCATGGTATTGACAAAAATACTTTTACCAAATATTGATATTTGCCTTGAAACAGAATCTATCATGTGATCTTTAACTATGTTCTAAACTATAACCCAGGTATTTAACAACAGTTATTCTAAAATCGAAGAAGAGCTTTAGGTTCTTTGCTTCCAACAAGTTGAACTAAAATTTGGCACATAACTACAATTGTAGGTCAAAATCGCTTACCAAATTTGTTGTTGTTGTTCCTAATGGCACTAAACTTGCCATGGACAAACTCGCTGGCGAAATCAGCGATTTTTAAGCCAAGGATGCTTCTCTTGTTTTGAAGTAGCGTCAACTAGGACCAACTACGACTTTTGCTACTCACTCACACATTCACTTGCACAGCTCCTTTTTACAGGAGGGGGGGACAAATTCACACACCTAAAAGATAGAACAGAAAGGAAGAACCATGCCCGAACCAGGGCTCCCAGCTCTCGGGGAAGAAAATTGAATGAAAATTGATGAAATCAGAAGAAGTTGTTTCCCCAAAAGTTTCCCTCATACTCTTTTATAAATCTCCCGTGCCAGAAAACGCCTTACATTGAATTGGTGAACTATAGTTATGAAATATTAACTTTTGGCACGAATTTAAAATGTTTACTGAAATTCAAAAATTGTTTATTTTTGGTACGTTTTTCTAAACCGATTGATAAAAAAAACTTGACTCATAACTGCCCTTGAAGGCACAAATTCTCATACAGAAATAGATTTATTTGAGTCATTGCGGTTTTGAGTTAACGGTAATATATGTTTCTGGAAGTACAGACAGACAGATAATCAACCCCTTTTTGGATCTAGTTCAACATTTGATAGGTGTCTACTCTATAGAAATTAAATTTGTGTATCTAATCTTTTCTGTCTAGCTTTCTTCATTTTGTAACTCTCAAGTTAACTTATCTTCGAACAGTCGGACAGACGGACTTCCTCTGAATAGATTTTGCTCACATTTTGATTGAAATCTTTAAATTCAATATAAACACTCTGCACCAAATTGCAACCATCCAGTTCAAATTGATTTTTAATTATGTTTGTTGATGTCGTTACTAATGGTGCCATTGGACAAGCGCGCGTTGATGGCCGTCAGTGGTTTTAAGCCGAATGAGCATCTCTTATCGAACAACATTTTTGTCGAATATCGAACATCGGGATTGGCGTTCTGAAACAATCTTCCGGTATATATATTTTTATAATTCAAATTAATAAAAAAAAGTTGTTATTGTTGTTGTTTCTAATGACACTTGCCACGGACCAGCACTATTTTAAGCCAAATGAGCGTCTCTTGTTTTTGAAGTAGCGCCAACTAGTGTCAAGAGTACGGCTTAGCTACACACTCACCACATTCGTTTGCACAGCTTCTTTTTAGAGGGGGGCGTACATTCATACATCTTACAGTTAGGATAAAGAAGAGCAACTATGCCCGAATCGGGACACCCAGCTCTTGGGGAAGGCTCGTTACCTCTGTGCCAGGATGCTGGCTCCATACTAGGTGATATGATGATTAAAGTATTGTAAACTATGCTTATTTTTTTCGTGATAAAAGGTGTCAAAAATATCACTTAGGTTGCAATACAAATATAAAGTTTGAAATATACAACCTTAAGTTTTTTTTATTTTGATTTAGATGGAAACAAATTGTAGGAGGTTATATACAAAGTAATATAAAGTTTAAAATACTTAAGACAAGGTTTATATCTGTTTGTGCTGAATTAATTATTAAATTAGACGCAATATTGTTAAAAATATATATACATTTAATTCAGGAAGATGACGTTAAAAATTTATCATGTGATAACCCATGCTAATTAATATAAAATCACAGATGTTAAAAGTAAAATTTCTTAATACTATTATTTTTTCAAGGGCCAAAAAATTATAAAAGGTACAGAGAATAGGAATGTTTCATGCATTTTTTTAAAATCTTTAATGATTGCGGGATTCCTATTAAGAAAATATCAAGAGGACCAATCTTATCGGTTAAAAAAATTTTTTTCTTATTTTCCAATTAAAAGAAGTCTTCGAAAAGACAAGAATGATAAAATATTTGGATTACATAGATTTTTTTTTATCAATAACAATTCTTCAAGTTTCTATACGTTTCATTATGCTCCCTAAGTTACTAGAATATTTTAAAAACAAAATACGCCTGATTCAATAATATTGTCTGAAATTAGATATAGAGCTGACTAGAGTCATAATAAAGCATAATCACATTTATTTTTTACTTTTATTTATTTATGATACATTTCAAATTTCAAGTTGCAAAAAAATAAATTTACAAAAAAAAAAGGCAAAGTTTATCGATGATAAAATATAAAGATATAACTGATTACTTTATCTACAATAATTTGTCTTGTTAGTTCATATTTAGCTGCATTGGTTTTATTATAAAATATTTATATAAACTTTGATACATCTACTTCAGTAACATAGTGTACAAACTTCAAGGAAATCAAAAATCATTAAAGACCATGTTGACATTTATTTATTTATAATATTTTTTATCTCCTTAATTGCCAAACAAATAAGTTTGCAAAAAAGCTACAAACTCTATGAATAGTTAAATATCGGATGATATTTTTAATTTATCCGTAATAATTTGACAGGTTACTACTAATTTTACAAAGTTCATCAAGATTTCAGAATATTTTGAAAACAAAATATATTTGCTTCAAAAATATGATACATAAATTTAGATACCGGGCTGGCTTTCTGGCACAGAGGTAGCGCGTCTTCCTCGTATTCTGAGAGTCCCGGTTCGGGCATGGTTACTCTCCCGTGTGCTATCTGTGAGATGTGTGACTGTGCCCCCCCCCCCTGTAAAAAGGACACTGAGCAAGCAAAAATTGTGAGTGTGTAGCTAAGTCGTACTCTTGGCCCTAGTTGGCGCTGCTTCAAAAACAAGAGACACTCCTTTCGGCTTAAAGCTACAGCTGTATCAGCAATAAGCTTGTCCATGACAAGTGCCATAAGTAACAACGGACCGGGCAATTTAGAATAATTATAAAACGTATTCAAATTTTTTATAACATATTTTATTTTTATAGTTGCCAAACAAATATTTGTAAAAAAAAACAAGTGCAAATTCAATGGATGATAAAATATTGGGATAACAATGACATTTTATCAACAATAATTTGTTTGATTTCTGTATATACATCTGCTTCAATAATTTGATACATAAAAATTAGATGCCTGGTAGTCTAGAATCATTTTAAAACATATTTACATTTATTTAGAACACATTTTATTTTTACAGTTGCCAAACAAATATTTGTAAAAAAAAAACAAGAGCAAATTCTGTGTATGATAAAATATTGGGATAACAACGACACTTTATCAACAATAATTTGTCTCATTTCTGTATATGCACCTGCCTCAATAATATGATGCATAAAATTGGATGCCGTACATTCTAATATCATTATAAAATATATTCACATTTTTATAACACATTTTATTTTTCTAGTTTTCAAACAAATGTTTGAAAAAAAAGTGTAAATTCTTTGAAGATAACACTGATATTTTATGCACAATAATTTGCCAGATTTCTATATACACATCTTCAATAATATGGGGTATAAAATTAGATGGCAGGCAGTCTAGAATCATTATAAAGCATATTCAAATGCATTTATAGCACATTTTATTTTTCAATTACCAAACAAATGTTTGTAAAAAAACAAGTGCAAATTCTATGGATGATAAAATATTAGGATAACATTGAAGTTTTATCAAAAATAATTTGTCAGGTTTATATCTACACATCTTAAATATGATGGCGCGTAAAATTAGATTCCAGGCAATCTAGAATCATTATAAAGCATATTCACATTTATTTATAAGATATTTCATTTTTCTATTTTCCAAACAAATATTTTCAAAAAAAATTGCTTCTCTGAATGATGAAATGTTAGAATAACATTGAGGTTTTATCAACAATAATTTGTCAGATTATTACGTGTTTCACTACGTATACTTTGTTATAAATCTATGTATAAAACAAAAACATCCTAAGGCGCATAAAAGTAGATACCGTGTGATAAAATATTAGGATAATATTAACGCTTTATAAACAATGATTTGTCAGATTATTACGTATTTCCCCATGTTTATTTTGTTATAAAGCTGTTTATGAAACAAAATAACCCTATTTCAATACTATGACGTATAAACGTAGATACCGGGAAGTCCAGAATCACTATCAAATATATTCATAAAATTAAAAAAAAGTTGACTTAAAATAAATCATTTTGGTATTGAAAATGTAATAAATGTGAAACTAAAGTGAATTAAAAGTTATAAAAGAGTAGCATCATGATATGCTCTGCCCAGAACTTCATAATAATCTATCATTGTCTTTACTGTTCCAAGAAGAAAGATTTAAAAATCAATTTCTCGATTACAATGTAAAGCATTATTATAATCGTTTGTCATAATTTTTGAAGATCAGATGCTGTCGTTGATAATGTAAAAAATAAAACACTTAACAATAATTCCACTGTCCCATGCGTCTTCGAATCATATAGCATCGAATCGAAAGGTCTCCACGCATTCTTTGGCCCTCATCAAGAATTATCTCAGAAACAAGTGCTTTGTCATCCACTTTCTCTTATCGTGCGACATTGAAAAAAAGAAAGCGATAGATATAAATAGATCCGATTACCGAACCGAAAGCAGCGAAACGATCAGGAAGTCCCGGACATTTCTGTTTGAAGTCCTTGTATTTGATATTTCAACCATGAGTTTGCCCAAGATAAAAGAATCGGTCAGTTGAGTTTCCGAACCGCAGTTCAATAAACTCGACCGGCGAAAGAAAAGAAAATTTATTCTTATCGAAATCGGTGAGAAAGCATCTTGGTGCAGCTGAAATGCTTATAAGATACATTAAAATACTTTTTCATTAAAAAAATCATTTA